>MKEJ01034986.1:0-15316 GCA_001753735.1 Embelia ribes
TTTTTTACCGGTTCACCGGTTTTTTGACCAATTCAAACTATATCCGGTTTTTAAGGTAACCCGACCCGGCCTATGAACCGGTTCCCTGTTGAACCGGCCGGTCTGGTTCGGTTTTTAATACATTATTTGTATTACTCAAGTATCTCTAATATCATTATTATTTAATATTAATAGAAGGCAACATATAATTCAAAGACATAAAATTTTTCATATATATTTTAAAAAATATTTTTATAATTTTTTATTACAAAATTTTGTTTTTGTGACTCACAATTTACCTCGTACTCTAACTCAAAAAATTTTGAGTTAAAACCCCCTCCTCCCATTTGTATAAGTAATAAATAGTGTTGAACATAGTAATTGTTATAAAATTTTTATTGATGTGATATTTTACTTAGCCTGATGCAAATATATAAAGATGGTCCACCACATTGACTTATAACGCACAGATTTATCTATAAAAAAAAATAGAAAAAGAAGAAAAGGGGCTCCGAAAAGTTAACAAAAGGCAAATCGAAAGTGTAGAAAGAGATAGGAAATGAGAGAAAATATGAGTGAGAATTGATTTTATTTGATCCAGATTTTTAGCTTTATTTTACATGTACCGTGTTGTAATTTCTCTCTTTAGATTAATACAAGTATACAACGGTATTAGTTCCGTGCAGTAGACCCGAGTTAAACTTATTTTAACTTAAGGTTGAACCACGTGAATCTTAGTCTCCTATTTTACTTTCTTGCAGATTATTATATTTGTTTTATAGTATGATTTATAACACGTTATCAGCACGAGTCTCTACAAGAACAAATATTGTTAGACTCTGTAGGAAATTTTATAAATTTGTTAAGATTTATATTTGAGTTTTTAAAGAAAAATATATTATCGTAGCAACATGGCTAGACATAACTTGTTAGTCAAATTAATCATTTTTCTTCTTTTGTAGTTTACTATGCAGTTGAAAAATTATGTTGAAGAAAAAATTATGCGTTCAGCGTAGAAAAAATCGGCCATGAACTGATTTCCAAGTACATGAGTCCAATAAGGGAAGTAATTTTATTATTTTATTTTAATTCAGTATTGTTATCGATGATAAATTAAATACTGATTTGCAGCAATTGAAAGCCGTAGCAAGCCTGACCATTTAGAAAAGAAGCAAAACTTTTGACACATTAAGTATTAGGTTCATGGGGTCCAATACTTTTTCAAATTTCAGTTTTAGGTGATGGAAGATGCTTAAATTCGTATTATGGATCTTAGTACAACCTCAATACTAGCAAATTCGAACAAATATGAGAGAATTATTCTTATAAACAAATTTTTTTATTTTAATTTTATCATTGAGATTAAATTAATACTTGTTTATGATATTTTTCACGTTAAAAGTATGGACCTGATGAAGCAAGTTTAGGGTGCTTGACCGGACTTTAAATTATTTACTAACATACCCATATGACTTAAAGGGTATATTATCAAACCCGCTGACATATTAAGGGTAACAAATAATTATGATTATAAGCCTAACCATTTATATATTAATATTTAATTATTGGCTTCAGCCGAGAGAAAATGAATTTATTTATGATAATTACCAATTGACACTGAAAATGAATATGAGGACTCTCAAGAACCCTCCAACCAACTATGCTACATTCCTTGGTATGAATGGTAAAATGTGAGTAGTTGTAAATAGTGACATGATAATAGGTGCAAGCCTTTAGCCTAAATATGGCCTTGGTTTGACATATTAGAGTTGCCCCTGCATATGAGTTTGAGTCAATATCGATGGAGAGGCAGGATCATTTGCCTCTTTAAAGTTAATTGATTATGCCATTATTGTGAAGCAAAAGTAATTTAGAAGTGTGATTATAAGATATCCAGATTTGCTGCCATATATTATTCATCAATTTTTAGAAGAAAAAAAATAGAAATGACTGAATAAAATAAATAAATGGCTTAACTATATTATGTCTTAACTGGCTTAACTATATTAAGCATACGAAGTATAAAATTAGAACTGCTGGCAAGCCTCTACATTAATACTTGAAGTTGTTAAATTTCATAATTATAAGGCAGAAAATATGCCTAGAAATGGGTGTTCCCGAATCTCATCATATAACGAGATCAAACCTGAGTATCTTTCACTTCTAAACATGCCTGCATTGAGTATATACTCTACTTTTATATATTGGCATGATAACTTTTATACAAATTCGATATGGGAGAAATCGTTCATCTGTGTACTAATACATACAAAAGTTCATAAGGTGTTGAACTTAGCATTTAGTTGCATTATACTTCTCCCAATCAGGAGGGGAACAATATTATTTTACTGATGAACAGTAACTGTTTCAGAATGTATTCACATGAAATTATATTGATTATTGCTACAGATAATAGAAAGGGAAGATATATATCAAATGATGCGTTGCAAAAATTATATACACCAGTAACAAATGTAATAATTCTTACACAAATTGTTTGGGATGGTATATTACAAGATATACGTAATGCCTGTGGATACAAAGATATTGGGATACAACAAATTTGATTGTTTCCAAAGGAGAAAGAAATGAAAAATTGAGACAAATGAAAAATATATGAAGTAAAAGTTTGTTTGTGCTTTGTGTGGGGCTCGAATGCTAGACCTCGAGGTAGATTGACAACATTATGAATCATCCTTTCCGCCGTTAAGACACGACCCGATGGGTATTAAAACTTTACACAAAAGATTATATGACTCTATCTGAATAGTGGTTCAATATGGGTAAGACAATTGATCATTGCTAATTAATCGATGTATTTTTATAAACTATTCAGAGATCATTAGCCAATTCCTAACTGTGGAAGATATTGATAGAATTCTTAAACGACAATCATTCAAATAAACATTTAATGGATCTACAGTCATCAAATTATCATTCAAATTAGAGGGATACAATATCTGTATATTGAATAAGTCTCAATCATCAAAGGATGAGTGTTATAAAATGATGGTTGGTGGATGATTAAGATCTCACCACTATGAGTGTGAATTTAACTATGTATGATTAGCAGAGAATAAAGATTTTAGAGATACATACCGAGAAATAACAAAAAGAAAATGAGAAAATAAGCGTGGGAATGAAGTCAATTTGATCTAGATTTTCAGTTTTATTTTACATGTTGTAACATATTGTAATCATTCTGTTTATATAAATAAAAATATACGCCGGCATTAGTTTCATGGATTAGACCCAAATTAAATTTAACTTGAGACTGAATTACATAATTTTTTACTTCCTATTTTACTTTGTTATATGTTAATTTGTTTGCAGATGAGATTAATACTCGTGAAGGGAAGAAATAATATGCTTGAAACCTACAACTCTCTCCCAATGTGGTGCCACATGGTCCGTATGTTTCTTAAAACATCACGACAACAACTTTTTGCAGACACAATCAACAAATTATTTGTTTTAGATCAGTTATTAATTGTTCATAGATCTACTATGTTTATCCTATCCAAAATTTTATTATTAAAATATATATGTTTGAAACCTACCAATATTTAAAGATTCCTCCTCCTATACGTGATCTATCTGTCAACTTCACACAAATTTAGCTACCACATGACTTGGGCATTTGTAATCACTTTTTAGTCAATAACTAACTATAGGAGAGATTTTTTAAGTAATAACTATAGTTAGTGGATTCTGTACATTATTGTATTTAAGCAGTATACTCTTTTAAGTCACTTATTCACGGAGGGAACATTATACTCTTTTAAGTCACTTATTCACGGAGGGAACCTAAGAATATTGGATTTGTAGTTCAAAATATTGTGAAAGCGAAAGTGAAGATTGGAAGTGAGAGCGTTTTCTATACATACGATATTTGGTGACTTAGCTTAGTATTGCATATGATGTATGACCCGGGAACCTGGCTAAACAAAAATTGAAAACGATAGATTGAATTTATAAAAATTATTGTGGGATTAAGTATAATTTTTAAGGGCTGGTTTAACCCTTAAAAATATAAAAAAAATATACTAATAAAAATTATGAGAAGTATTTACAAAACTTTTGCCTCCATCCTAGTGGGAGTTCAAATTTTTTATTTTTGAACGTACCGTCTCGATAGCTACTATTGTTATTAATATAATCGTACCCGAGTCGTACTAGATCGAGTTTAGAGACTAACCAGTAAGTAATAAGGCTTATCTTTATTATTTAATTTTCATAAATTATTTATATATAAAACTTATAACATGCGATTTTCATGTACTGGAGGTATATAAAAACGACTTATGGAAAAATGGTATATGTTCTTCTAATTATGGACACAAACAATTAATTTTAATCAGACAACACATATTACAATTTTGAAAATAATAAAAATTTAAAGATTGAAATAACTAATTTACACTTAAATGGGATGATAAATTGTTATTTCTATCATTAGAAATAAAGAATGAGAATATAAAATTAGAAAACAAAATATTTATCTTGTGAAGCATCATCATATATAATGTTTACCATAAGTCAGATTAGTATTTCTTCTTCGCTTTTTACTAAATTCAAAAATCACATCCAATGATGTAGTTATTTGCTTATAACATTATTTTTTTATATCATAAAGGTAACATCAATAGTTGTTGGAGAAAACTATGGAACATATATTTTTTTAATAAGTAAAGGAGAAGATAAGTTGTGGATCTACCATGAATAACTTGTACCAATGCGTTTGGTACACTTTGTATTCATATATTTTTATATACTATATTAGAAAACAGAAATTACAATGGATCGACCCACTTTTAAAAAATTAAATATAGGTTAATCATTTTACACTGATAAATTTATTATTTTCATTTGATTAATCTTTCATGAAAAATTAGTTTCAATTATTCCATAAGTTATATTTTTACGGTATGTCGACTAACAGTGGTATGCCACATCCTCAAAGACAATGAAGTTGAAAATCTTAAACACCAGAAATTAAAGTTGGAAAAAGAGCTTGATTAGATACGGTTTGAGAGACTAATAAATAGTTTACCAAAAAATTTAGACAATCTGTGTTGAGAACAAGGAAGCAAAAAATGGATCGGACAGGCACGTCGGACAGGTCGGACCGGAAATCGGCGCCTAGGGCAGTTAGAAAAACCCTCAAAACTAGTCAGACACAAAACTGATTGAAAACCCATTGAACCGGTTAAAACCGGTTAGTGTCCGGTTGGGCCGATTCCGTGAATTAATTTTTTTTATTTTTTTAAACCTATGAAACCGGGGTTCAGATCAATTAAAAATTTATAAGTGAAGTTTATTATTCAATATTATGAAATTACGTAATATTAATCGTATTATTTTATTTTTTTGTTTTAAATTATTTAATATATTATATTAAAATTTTAAATAATATTATTTAATCATAACTACTTCAACCCCGATTTAACTATGACTGAACTACTAGACCTTAGATTTTGAAAACCGCAGGGGAGATATATATATTTCTAATAACAACATTTCCTTCCTAGAATAATCAACATCTAGTTAAAATTCGTTTTCATTGAAAATTTAGTACCATCCAAATTTATTAAAAAATAATAATAATAAATAAAACTGAAGTTAGGAAACAAACAACGTACAGACATAGAGTAGGTGAACAATTACTCGTAAGAAATTTAATAGTTCAATGATATGATGGGACACATCTCATTGAGGCTTGCGAAAAAAAAATGAAGGCCCCTACTCGTTTTTTAATTAATTAAAATCTCTATTCATCCATTATTTACTGTAACATTATTCATTGAACTCTTTGGACTCGTTCCGGTATCTAATTCTCGCTTCCACGTACATTTTTGTTTCTATTTTTACAATTTTTTAACTTACAGGCAAATCGCTTTCATACAATTGGTACGGTTCCGTAACCTAGGTGATTTATCTTGTGACACCAAATTCAACATTTTTATTTGCTTTTATACATATATATATATATATATATATGGAAAGGGATCGTGGGATAAAAATTTTGATAAAAAAATTTACAAATTTTTTAGACCGTTGGATCTGAAGCGATCAACGGCTATGATATATCCGGAAAAATAGAGAGAGAATGTGAAGTGAGAGGATAAATCTTAACCATTAGATCGCTTTAGATTTAACGACATAAAAATTTGTAAATTTTTTTTGTCAAAATTTTTATCCCATAATCCGCTTTCCCTGTATATAAAAGTAACTTCAAGTGGCTATGTTCTCATAAATGTCAATACTATACCACGGCCTATTTTAAGTAAGCAAGAGGTGTTGTATAGTTATGCAGGTGTGTCCTATTAAATAATTAACAAATACATCAGTATGTCAATCATCTACGTACAAATTGTATATCAATTCATGTATGGATGGTAGAAGTAGCAAAGTGCCCTAAAATTCCGTACTGTAAAATTTGTCCATATTAGAGCATTTTCAACCTCACTCAACAAGGATTATTCAAAATATATTTAAATATTCAATTCACTAATTTAGCTAGTAAATTTTTAAAATTCACTCCAACCACGCTATCTATTTTAATTAACTACTACAACTAATTTTAACTAATATAATTTAAAAATGTCACGTGACATAACACTTAAACGTTAAAATGATGACATGCCGTGCACGTTATCAAAATTTAAATGTTAACTGAAGTTTAACTGGGCTAATCAAATTCACTCCAACCGGAGCTAATCAAGTTTAACTGAAATTTGTTTGAAATTTTTGTACCAAAATTTCAGTCTTCTTAAAATCATTCAAACAGGTAATTCAGGTGTTTTACTGAACCAAATATTTGAAATTTGAGAAAATTGAACTAAAATATTTGAAAAATTGGTATCAAATTTAAGTTTTTTTGCACCAAAAAAGAAGAGCAAGATAACAATATTTTGGAGGGGAAGTTTTGATGAGAGAGAAGTTTGCTGATTATATTTGATGAGTGAGAAAGTGATTAGGCAGAATAGAGATAGAGGAAAAACTAGTTGGAATTATTTTTTACGAATTGACTCAGCTAAATAGCTAAAATATGATATTTATTGAGCCAATTGGAAATACTTTTATACAATATATATATATATTAGCAATTTTATGCACTATAAATTTGTAGTACAACTGACATACTAATAAAGGCCAGTCCTGTGTCGTATATAAAGGTTGTCATGGCCTAAAAGCTACAGAAAGTTCCCTTATTGATGAGGACAATTTGTGCCATTTTCAAGAGTATATATGAATAAGTATTGTTCTGAATACCAAAAAATCACCAAAGTTTTTGTCTAATGTAAATGCCTATGCTTACATATTTTAAAATCCAAAAAATACCATTTTATTTAGCGGATGTTGATCAACTCAAACATTGCAAAGTAGCAAAAAAACTGAACAATTTTTCCAATGCCGCACTTGAGAAAACACCTGAAAAAAAAAAAAGAAACACTACTTCTTAATTGGAACGCCCTCTTTACAAAAATTATGGATTGATTGTTCTGCCCTGCTATAAAATCACTCTATTATCTACCTGCCAAGATCTTTCAATTTTAACCTTTTTTTCTTTTGTTTGAATTCATGATCAAAATATTTTGCAATAACTTTTTGTTTCAAAAAGACGTTTAGAAACTATATTATGGTCTCGCATTATTGATAAGATTATCCTTTATCAAAACATTACATATTAATCTAAAATATGGAATTTTTGTGTCGAACCATTTGTTTCAATTTGAATATTTATTTATTTTATCTAACAATCCTAGGTTAGACTACAATTTCTCCAATCGCTGTTGCACTGGAAATTACTAAGGACTTGTCTGGTTGTAGCAAGTAAGATGCAATTTTCAAATTTTTAACTTAAAAATTGGATAACGTATGACTATTCGGCTTTTAACCTGATCTTATTTGCTACTTTGGCCAAAATAGTTTGAAATTTTTAAAGTATATGAATTTATTTTTTTATAGTCAGAAATAAGCAAGCTGGATGATTTGATATTTTGGCCTAAATAATTTAAAAGTTTTAAAATATATGCATATAACTTTTTTCATAATCAGAAATAAGCTAGCTTATTTACTTAAAAGTTGGCTACCTAGTTTTTAAACTGAACTTATTTATTATTTTGGCATAGATAATCTGAAAGTTTAAAATATATGCATTTAGTTTTTTTCATAATTAGCTAACTTATTTACTTAAAACTGTAGTCAAAGAAACACTCAATACGAATCTTCTAAGGGTTTGGGCACCAAATCGATCACTTTAACAACTAAGGGTCCAAATAAAGTTCTGATTGAAACTTGGGGATCTATTGGTGTCATTTTCCCTCACACTTAAAATCTCACTGAAACCCACACAACTCTCTCTCTCTTTATTACGCTTTTGAAGCTTCGAATCTCTCTCTCCCTCTCTCTCTCTCTCTGATAATCTCTCTGTGTGCAGCCAGCAGTGCCTTTGTTTAATGCAAGCAGCAATGGCGATACCAACCGTGTCTTCTTCTTCTTCTTATTCACTAAATGCCTTCAATCTATAGAGATAGCTAGAGAGAGAAAGCTCTCGAATGGAGAATATTAGGAGGAACAGAGCTACTTGGTCTCTATTAATACTGGCAATCTTCGCTCTCATTATTGCTGATTCGGCCACCGATCCCTCTGATCGTACTCTACTCTTCTTCCTTTCGTATTTTAGTTCGTTATTTGGTTATTATTATTATTATTATTATTATCGTTGTTGTTGTTGTTGTTAATATTAATTATTATTCTCTTTTGGTCGAGATCCACGTTATTGGGATCTTGAAAGTAGTGATTTGTTTTGTTGAATCTTTTAAGCTCAATTTGTTTTTTATTATTTTTATTTTTATTTTTGTTTACAAGCTATAACCAAATAAACCATCAAATGAAACTATTAGAGCATTCTCACCGGTCTTTCATTCAATTTCTGAAATGAGAAATCTGTGCATCAGAAATGTTTTCCCATGTGTTTTTGTTTTTTGAAATCTCTAGCGAATTACTACTATAATTTTCTTAATGCAAAATCTACTATTGGTAATTTCTCGATTGACAGATATCATTTTTCCATCAAAATTATAAAATTTTAGTTTTTGTTTTATGATGTGGTATTAATTTTAAGACGTTGTGTATCAATAATGGTGCTTACAATTTTCTGAAATATTAATTTATGTAAGAAATGACTTTCTATCAAGTCTGATCCAGAAACTAAATGAGAAAGAAAGGGGTGGATGTTCTTGGAATGATCGGTCAGAATTTCTTCATAACTTAAATGAAAATATTAACTGTAACTTTAACAAGAAAATCTAGTTTTTTTTTTTTATTTGGCATCTTAAATGGGTTTTAACGTTTAATTTTTATGGTCTTTAGAACTAGATTGACAGAAAGGGTATAAAAAGAAATTTATATTAGAAAAATGAGATAGATTAGGACACCAAATTATGGATTTGTCAAATCCATAATCAGTTAAAAAAAAAAAGAGAAGAAAAGATACTCTGTATTGAACCTTTCAAATTGAATGAAACTAATAATTATGTATAAGTTAGCAATTTTTGTTTTAATTTTTAAATTTTTTAAAAAAAAGTTGATTTGCTATGAAGTGGTTGGAGTCTTTCCTATAAAATTAATTTATTCAATATAGCAATCAATTAATCAATTTCATAATAAAACACATGTATTTGTGCAATCTTCGGAGCATGGAATAAGGGAAAGGCAAAGAAAAGGGAATATATAGAAAAGGGAGCTAAATTACAATGATAACATTGACTGTAACACAAAAGGATCCATTTTTTTGGTTAGATTTGTATCAAGTAATTTCATGAAAAACAAAGACATGAGACACTATGAATGTTTTGGTTCCTTTTGTTATCCTTTCTGTGATAACTACTAGTCCAAGACAGGCATTTAGGCTTTGATTCAATTTTATACAGCTTAAAGTTGATGTAAATTGGAGATTGCTTTTTGGATCTGTATTTGAGCAAATAATGATTTAGTGCTAAGAGACCATGATCTAATGTTGAACCATTGATGCTCATTCTAAATTTTATGCAATATCTTTAATATCATTTTGCAATTGCAATGCCTGATAAATGGATTGGATAATATAATGATAAAAAACAATTGATTATGTGAACAATGCCAGTTTGAAAATGTCATTTCTGTCATTTTATATGTAATTTTATATGTAGAATAAATAAAATGCCGCTAGCTAGTTCTACCTGGAAATTTTGTAATATTTCTCTGTGCTTGGTTTCTTTGTAACTTTGTTTTTTGGATAGTGCAGTTCAAGGTCTTCAAGTTTTGTTCTCTGCACTTAACAATCCATCGCAACTAAGCAATTGGAAAGCGAGTGATGGAGATCCCTGTGGGGAGTCATGGAAAGGGGTTACTTGCCAAGGTTCCGCTGTTGTTTCAATGTGAGCAAATCTCATCGTTTTTATAAGCTTGTATCACATTCTATTTGTACAACTAATGCAGCTGTTCAATTTGATTGCGTTTTTTATTTTGGTGCGTAGAGTGATTTAACAATTTTGTTCGTGTTGTAATTGTTTTTGACAGTCAGATATCTGGATTGGGACTCAGTGGAACCATGGGTTACTTGCTTACAAACTTTTTGTCTTTGAAGACATTGTAAGCAAAGTATTTCACAAGTTTTAGTGTTTTAGCTAAGCGTTTAATTTTGAGAGATGGACCATCATTGAAAATACTACTCGTATAGACATTCCAGCCTTAATACTGATTTGTCATCATTTGACTTTGAAATTGGCACATGCTGGTATACTCCATTAACAGCGTGCCAATCAGAGTTTACTTGTGTTATAAAATATTTACATGGTTACACCAACGGTTTTCAAACTCGAGTTCCATAAGTTATAGCATTGTCGAGTGACTTCTTGATTTCTTTGTTGCAGAGATATGAGTGCCAACAATATTCATGACCCAATCCCATATCAACTGCCGCCAAATCTTACATTCTTGTAAGGATAAGTTCTTATTTTGATTTTTTTATGCATTGGATTCAGTAAATATTTCTAATGTCAGTAGTTAATGTTCAAATGCCTATAAAAATGCAGAAATCTTGCAAACAACAACTTAAGCAGCAACCTACCTTATTCACTTTCGAGTATGACTTCTCTTACTTATCTGTAAGTTGAGTCCTCTTAAGCTGCCTTTTAATACTCATAGTTAAATTTCATACCATTTACGATTGGCTAACTCTATGGTTTTTCAATTATTTCAGTAACGTGAGCCGGAATTCCCTCTCTCAGTCAGTTGGAGACATTTTTGCTAATCTTGTTGGGCTTGCAACCTTGTAAGTTGTCAGTTCTACTTAATTCACATTGCCATTAAGTATTCTGAAAATCACTTATCCGACATTCCTAGTGCTACATTCTTGCTTAGAAAATGTCACAAAAATTTGACTGTAGTAATTTAGTTTCCATATTTTCCTGACTTATAATTTGACATTTTGGAACCTTTCTTTGAATACATGTTTTTAAGCAATACTATTCTTGAAAATCTGTTTCTGACGTTCAAATGCATGATGCCCTGCAGGGATCTGTCTGTTAACAACTTCACTTCTGATCTTCCCAGTTCGTTTATTGCTTTGACTAATCTCTCCACTCTGTAAGTGTAATAAAGAATTACTCCTTGATTTAGATTTCCTTTTCAAATCGTTTTTCCTGGTTTGGATTCTAATGGTTCATTGTTTCCACGTAGTCATGTACAGGATAACCAATTTACTGGTTCGCTAAATGTCTTGACTGGTTTGCCTTTGACTGATTTGTAAGTTATTAACTACCTTGTTTGGTATTTCCCCCTATATTTTGTTTATGAGCTGCCACTAACTCTTATTTATTGACGTTCCTCAGAAATGTTGCTGACAATCATTTTACCGGGTGGATACCAAAAGAGCTTATTTCCATCCCTAAATTTATGTAAGTGGGAGATGGCTTTCTCGATTTCCATGCTTGCGTATGTATTGAGTATCATTATTTATGCGGCTTTTTATGTTTGTAATTTCTTATGGATCAGATATGGTGGAAATTCTTTCGATAATGGTCCTGCTCCTCCTCCACCACCATATACCTCACCTCCCCCTGGTAGAGTACACAATAATCGTACCCATTCTCCCGGTACATCTTCAGGTCCAGGCGGCCAATCATCAAAAGACTATGAAAACAAAAAGTTGACAGCTGGAACTATTATTGGCATAGTTGCAGGATCTTCGGTGGTGTTTCTCCTTGCACTACTGGCGCTTCTGTTCTGCATCATCAGAAAGGGCAAAAGGAAAGAATTCGTTATGGGAGCTTCTGGAGGAAGTCTACCCGTTAGTGCAGATAAAGGTAACCTGTCTGTATTTTACGTACTTTGCATATGGTGTTGTGAACTTCTGTGCAGAATCTAATCTTTTTATGCGACCCGTGTGAACCACAACCAAGGAGAGAACTGTGGGATGATAGTTTTCTATTGGCTTTTTTTTTCAAAAGCTATTCTCAGTATGATAATGCAAATTCAATCATTCACTAGGATGCTGATAATAGCTTCCACAGAGGGTTCTGACCTTTTCTCATTGCAAACTCTGTTGCACATTGTAGTGAACACAGAGATGCAAGAGCAAAGGATGAAGTCAACTGCAATTGTGGCAGACTTGAGGCCCGTGCCTTCAGAGAAAATATTATTTGATCCGATGCAAGGACAAAATGGGTCTGTGAAGAGAGTGAAGTCCGTTATAACTTCTTCTGCTTATACAGTTGCTTCTCTCCAAACAGCAACAAACAGCTTCAGCCAAGAAAATCTTGTAGGCGAGGGTTCACTTGGTCGTGTATATAAAGGAGAATTTTCCAATGGAAAGGTAAAATCTTATTTTGGTTCACCTTCATTTTATATATCAAAGATTCCAAATACTTAATTACTAGATACATCAAAGACATGAACATAAGGTGCATTACTGTCAGATCTTCGGGAGTCTGGCTAGAGACAATACTATAGTTATAGCCTTGTATTCCGTATGCATTGGAAATTTGACCTAATTCTTTTCCTATGTTGTTTGTCTAGATAGTGGTCATCAAGAAGATCGACAATGCAGCCCTCTCTTTGCAGGAAGAAGATAATTTTGTTGAAGCTGTTTCAAATATGTCACGTCTTAGGCACCCTAACATTATTACACTAGTGGGTTATTGTTCTGAGCATGGCCAACGTCTTTTGGTGTATGATTATGTCACAAACGGGAGCCTGCACGATATGCTTCATTTTGCTGATGAAAAGAGCAAATTGCTGACATGGAATGCACGTGTCAGAGTAGCCCTTGGCGCTGCTCGAGCATTAGAGTATGCTATTTTTCCCGGGGTCATTCTCTGTCTATGTGCGCGTATGCATTTTCCTTTCTGAACCTAGTTCTTTCTCTAGGTACATGCATGAAGTATGCTTGCCCTCAGTTGTGCATAGAAACTTCAAGTCAGCAAACATTTTGCTTGATGATGAGCTAAATCCTCACTTGTTAGACTGTGGATTAGCTGCCTTGACACCAAACACAGAGCGACAGGTACTTTTTATTGCTCTAGCATGTGCAATCCGCAACACTTTCGTAATGTTGTGCTTTATTCCAATAGATTTTAGAGTGTCTTCGGACTGATGAAAACTGGGAATGTATATCTGTGCTATTGTTTGTGTTTATATGCGACTATATGCAATGGTGTAGTTACACTAGATTACATTTCAATAAATAGTTAAATTAGATTTACATCGCCTTGTTGCAACTTGATTGAGAGATTAAACATAGAATGAATAAGTGTTTGCATATCTTTATGCTTTTGTATAGATCTGAGTTTTTTCTTTTTAAGGAGTTGGAGTTCACACTTTCCATTTTTTTATTTTTTTTTGGTCGTAACCATGATCGTGCACCTTGGTTCGAGATAACAATTAGGGATGCTGGTGCATATGTAATTCCATTTGACAATATATTCCGTTACACTGACCAGGTTTCATCGACAGAAATGGTTGGTGCATTTGGTTATAGTGCTCCTGAATTTGCATTATCTGGTATATACACTGTTAAAAGTGATGTTTATAGCTTTGGGGTGATGATGCTGGAGCTGCTGACCGGCCGAAAGCCACTCGATAGGTAAAAAATGCCCGCAAATGACTTAATTCTACTTTTATTTCAATTTTTTTGTTGAAAAGAGAATCGTGGCAAAAATACTAACTGATTGTGCGCCTTTCATCTTGGCCTTTAACCTGTGTCTTTGTAGTTCAAGGGTGAGAGCAGAGCAGTCGCTCGTAAGATGGGCTACCCCTCAACTTCATGATATTGATTCCTTGGCAAAGATGGTGGATCCTGCTCTAAATGGCATGTATCCTGCAAAGTCACTGTCTCGCTTTGCGGACATCATTGCTCTTTGTGTCCAGGTATTTCTTTTCCCCTTCTCTTTCGGGTGAAACATTCCCTAGCGCCACGTACACTTGTCATTCAAATTTTTTTTTGTCAAAATGTAGTCACACTGTAAGAATTGTATTTGATGCCTATTGATCAAGTAGCTTCTTAAGATTGTTTAGGTGAATGAATTTTTGGCATAATCATAAAATCTATTTTTTACAGAAGCTTTATGGAAGGACCTCAAATGTTATCATTGATTCCAAGTGTCGTTTTGTACGAGAATTTGGAAATAACTCGAAACACGTACTAAAGGGTACGATGTGTGATATATAGATAGGTAGATGCATAAGTATAAGATCCTTGGATATTTAACATGCAATGCATAGATAGATAGGTGGATGGATGGGTATATAGTTCATGATGATGAAAAGGTGTGCGTAAAATTGTAATACGATTAACTGGAAATGACCGTTTAAAGTCCAAACGTCTAATCCAAAATTATAATAGCTACCAAGATTCATTTCTCATGCAGCCTGAACCCGAGTTTCGACCTCCTATGTCCGAAGTTGTGCAAGCACTGGTTCGGTTGATGCAAAGGGCAAGCATTGCGAGAAGGCAATCCAGTGATGGAACAGGTTTTATCCACAAAACTCCAGATCGCGAGACGCCCAACATGTCATCTTGATTTCCAAATTTTGTGTTGCTTTCAGTTTTTTTTGTGTCGGCGACATTGTGCAAAGGATTTCAGTGATTAAAACGAAAGAGAGAATTGCAAAGCTCCTCTTCCGGGGTTGCTAATGATGTTGAATCAAAGGTGTATATTTGTCCATCGCACGATGCTTGAATTTACTTTTATATGATTTTACCTTGTCACAAATCAATATAATAACATTTTTATATATCATGAAGGAATTTATGGTGTCAGAGTATCCCAGTAGTTGCAAATAAATAAAT
>MKEJ01034987.1:0-12320 GCA_001753735.1 Embelia ribes
CAAGTACCTCTATGGTCTAATCAAAGTCTTCGTTTATCATCGTACACTCTTAGGCTGATTAATGGTAAATTTTGGATCTGGTTCCCCATATTTTACGGTGAGGTTGAATGACCTATTTGCTTATTTTTATAGAAAAAGACCTATTTGACAGAACACACGCCCATCCGCATTTCTTTCAAAAATTCGCCACGTTTTAACACCGCTTTTACACATTCCCCATGAATGCAATGTAATGTATTTGATAAGAATTAACATGTTATAATCATCACATATAATCGTGTAATTCATTATATAAAAATATACATGATATAGTTACCACATATAATATTTATTTTATAAATTAAAATGAGCACGTTATAGTCACCATATATAAGCATGTTATTTGTAATGTATAATAATGTAAATGTATATGGAATAGTCACCACATATAACATGTACTCGTAAATCATCTCCTCCTCATAAACATAAGCAATTTAATTATTATAATGCTACTTTTACAAGTAATTATAATACTTAAACTAGTATCAACTCATATAATTCATATGCCACCAATCCGCAACAAATTCACCAACTCAATAATCATACATTCACCTCATTATATATCATCTCCACATTTTCAATTTACTCATAATATACAAGTAATCACCACATTATGTATCATCTCCACATCTTTCAATTTACTCATAATATTTACATCATCATCTCGTTATATAACATCTCCACATTTTATCCACTCTAATTCATACATATACTCATCTCATATCACCTACATAAATTATAATATATACATATAAATAAAGTCATCTAATTTATAGTGGGTTCGTTGACTACCGTACCTCAAATTGTGCTAGAAGCAGCCTCGACACTTTTTAGGCAAAAGCCTCAAATTCCGTCTCTTCAACACGGCCAGATTTGATCTATCAAAAGCAATCAAATCATCAAACTTCAAGTATAGAGTTGTTGAACTCATCAATGTGAACAATAATATCAACTTAGATTTAATGTACAATATGTGTACGAAAATCGAGGCATCTCCAACGAAAAAGATAGACAGGAATACTTACGTAGAAACGATGTATATGACGAATAAATGAAGAATCTCCGCCGATTTCTTCAATCTGAGCCTCCTAGCTAGATCAAATCACCCCTTTTGGGTTTGTTTCCAAAATACTACTCCTTTCTCTTACTCTAAACTGAGTAACATTGGAAATGGGAATGATTTCATGCAGCCTCGCGTTCTATTTTCAACTATGTCGTCTGCCGACCTTGCCGTTCAAATGGCACTTCCTAACCGTTCGAATGCCACCTGGAGATTGGAATCAAAATTTCTAGTTTCTGTTTTTCAAGCTGAAACTCTATTCTAGCCACTCCAATCACTCGGAAAATAATTTCTAAGGTTATCATGCACTTCTACCTTGTCCGTCCTAGCCATAAAAATTTATAGAGTCTCATCATGACTTAATTAACAACACCAAAGTCTCAAATGAAACCATTTTGTCATTACTAAATGAATGAATTAATAATATTATACATCTTTATAATATTATTATGAATGCGAAAAATTTATTCAGAAATTTTCGGGATGTTACAACCATATTGAGTGATATATTACCATTTCACTTACAAAATTAAGCCGCTGACGAAAAACCCATTTGTTACTCATAAAAACTCTCTCCCTCACAGGAAAAGGCTTAAATGAGTACTATAATGGCTTGTTGAAAATTCAAAATAAAAGGATGTGGTTATTCCCCTTAATTTCATACTTTTTTTAATAGTGTATGGCAATTCAAAGTAAAAAATAGAGAGTCAAACTAAATCACAAAAGTACACTTTTATTGCTCGAATAAATTGCTTTGATTACAACAGTTAGATGACTTATAAGTGACGAGATGGCTTTGATAAACTTTACCACTACTCATAAAATTAAGTTATGCCTACTCTTAGATAAACATGTATTGGGAATATATTTGTTGATACTTCTTCTATGTTGTTCATCTGTTTTTATAGAGCTAGTCAAGTAAATATTTTTTTTCACTATAGATCGTATAATTTAATCTAATGGTTGGTATTTGAAACCCCCTTTAACTCTTTTGCCACCTTTGTTGTGGCTGTGACGCGTGCCCCATTCTGCCTATTTATTCTCACACGTTTGCATGTATGCTGCTACATTATTGCTCTATTATCAGTCTGTTGACAAAAGAGATGCACAAAAATTCCTTCAATTAACCCTTTAATTGGGCTTAATTAATCGATGATTCATTTTTATCAAGCGACTAGTTTATTCATTGGTTAACTTGTAATAACCGGAAGGAGGTAAAGTTATTTTTAAATAAATAAGAGAGTGTTCAAGAGAAATTTGAGAATTTCATATTTACAATTTTTATGTTTTAAGAAATTAATTTTGGGAAAATAAGTAGACTGATATGGGGCAATTAATTTAGTAATTGATTGAAATCCAGAAAATTATGCCTTATGTCAACACGTGTCCTACTAAGTTTACAACCTACATAGACCATTTTGCATGTTGAAACCACCTCATTTTCTATCCAGAATGTAAATTAAGAGAGGGGGAGAAGAAAATAGGAGAAAATGATGCCAAAACATGGCTCGGGTGATGGAATCGAGCCTCCCGAGACCTGGAAACACTTTCTACGAGACTTAAGCTACGTATTGAGATAAGTTTGGCCTTGTATTTTGAGTGGAAATTTTGATAATTGTGTAGGAGATTTTTTATTTCAGGAATTTTTGGCAAAGAACACTCAAGGGCAGCCATGTGCTCTTACTATTTCTGAGCTTTTGAGCCTAAATTTTGTGTTATTTCAAGAACGGAATAGTAACAATTATTCTACATTTAACTGGGATAGTATTTACGGTAAATTTATGCCGTCGGGATCGTGTATTGTGCTCGCATGTGTGCCTAAGATGTATCGATAAATTTTGTAGGAATTTTACATATCTTAAGTCATGAGAAATTAGTAATTTTAACAAGAAATATATGTATAATAATTTATAGTAAATAAATGAGATAAGATTAGAAATTTATGAGAATTTTGGGAAAACGAGATTTACAAAAAATTGAGTAATTTAGTGCTATTTTTGGTATGAGTGGTTTCCTTAAGTAATTATTGATTGGTAGTGATATTTGTATATGGGTGTTTTGCGTATTTTAGTGATATTAGAAATATTGGAGGAAAATTTTGCAAGAAGTGTTGATAAAAGAATAACAGTGAGAAATTGTGTTGGTTTAAGTTTGCATGCAAAAATGAAATGGTTTAGAGAATACTTCTGTTATCTTAATCATGAGCATGCCTGTGTAGATTTGTCTTTCATACTATGGGAGATGTATGGTGTAGAGAATTAATGTATCACTGCGAGTTCTACTTGTGGAGGTTGTGCTTGTGAAATATAAGCATTGGATGCTTCGGGAGGGGCCATGAAATGTGTAACGAGTACCGAGTTACTTAAGAAGTGTAATATGAGAATTAGGTTATGGATAAGATTGATAAATAGAATATGAAGAATGAGTTGTGTATGAGAATTGAGTTGCCAAATATGAGAATGAGCATGAGAAAATGAGATAATTGAAAATGAACTGAAAAACGAGATAACTGAGAATGAGCCTGAGAAAACGAGATAATTGAGATTGAGTTGAGAAACAATATAACTAAGATTAAGTTGAGAAACAATATAACTGAGATTAAGTTGAGAAATGGGGAAAACAAGATAAATGAGATTGAGTTGGGGGATGAGGAACTAAGTTACCTAGGTTTCAGATGAGAAATTTATATTTACAATAGGTTAGCCTGATATTGAGATGATATAATTGAGTTGGGATAAGGAGACATGGTAATTGTGGCCAAGATGAGAAATGCGGAGTTATAATTACAAAGTGGTGGCCTGATAAATGAGTTGAATTATGAGCAAAAAGTGGAAAGAATGCGATAAATGAGTATGACCTGTAAATTAAATTATAACGAGAAATGGTGATACGAGAAATTGGAGAATCTATTATGAGATTAAGATTAGAATTTGTGCATTTCTTGATGGCAATAACGTAATGAAATTTAAGTTGCCATTTCCTATATGGATGTGCATATGTGTTATTTGTACTTATTTTATAGTTTTACTAATTAAGTTATTTGTATTGTAATTGTCGCTAGTCCCATCTACTTGTTGTATGTTGCGCATATACACAAAGCAACACCATAGGGGAGTGTCAGTCACACCTGCGAAGGTAAAAAGGATTCAAATATGAAGGAATACGCTATTGAGCCAGGCTATATTACACTTTAGAGTCATGTTGTATATTAACACTTTATACGTTATATAAATTGTTTAAAATCTATTTCGATGTATAAGAGTAGAGAATTCTATGCATGTATTATGTGATGTATTGGAAATGGCTTGGGCAGAGCAATTTGGTCTATTTTACGACTTACGAAATAACTCCCTGGCATTGTTGGAACATGGCATAGTTCATCAAATTTTGTTTTCCTAAAAATCTATGAAAATTGTCGAAAAATATTTCGAAAATAGTTTTACATCGTTTGATAATGTTTTGTGCAGTAGAGTTACTTTGGGGGTCGTTACATAACCCTTTTTCAATCGGTTAAATTAATTACATTTGTAGGTTATATTAATTATATGCAGTATCTGTGCATAATTATATGATTTTAAAATCCTTTTGTTAGGCCTTTAATTCTGAATTAACCACGGTCTTTACCTTGGACTTTTAGTTATTAATAAATAATTAATTCTCTTAATATGCATAATTACCTTCTTAATAGGCCTAATTAATTAAAAAAACTATCTAAATATAATTAATCCCTTTAATAGGCTTAATTAATTAAAAAATGATGTAAACATATAGACAGGATTGTTGTGATAAAGTTATTTAACAAAACTTCCAATTCAAAGTGTAACTTGAATTACCTTGGGGGTTAAGTTGAAGTTTCTTGATACCTCGTGGGGCAAAGTGTGCTTTACGCAAAAAAAAAAAATTAGATTATTAGTTATTTTAATAGACATTAGACAAAATAATAAAGAATCTGTGTGCATATGTAATTTAGGTGGTTATTTCATTAACTATATTGCAACAAATCACATTTTGTATTAAAAACTTATTTAACCTACATTTAAAATTTACCTTTTCCAATCAAATATATGCATGAAACCTATTTTTTTTATGAACATGCTAAAATATCAAATCTTTTTCTTGATGCTTACTAAACAAGAAAAATTCTTAGTTAGTCTTGCGTATAAGAACTTGATTTTTTATTTTTATTTTTTTGAAAGTATAAGAACTTGATTTTGAGCAGTCCCTTTTTTTTTCATAATAATAGTAGATAATGTTTGTATAAGTTTTATTTGTTGTATGTTTGCTAGGAAAAGTATAAATGTAAATATAGATATATACGGATCTTAAAGCATGTAAGATAGCGTTATTTCGAATTAAACGTAGCTTCGAAATAATGAGTAATGATATGTTTACATGTTAATGCATACATATCTTGCATGTAGAAGATCTTATTATTAAATTGTTTGGATTGGTTTTATATTAAAAAGAAGATCAATGTATCATTTGTCCACCCAAAAAAATATATAAGTATGTACACATTAATATGTGTAAATACCATTAATTTTTTTAAAAATAAAATTAATGAAGAGTTAATGTTAAAATATTTATGGAGTTTGTAATAGACTTAATTGAAGTTGAAATATTTATGGAGTGAGATTGTTTTACCCATGAAACCTACACTCTGACTTAACTTTGATGTATCTCAACAAATTTATTACTGTATTTCTATAATTTAATAAATTGAAATAATATTTCAACACAGCTTGTATAAGAGTTTTCAGTAAATATTTTGGTTGCGCTAGTTTTAACTCGGAATGAAAACCATTTTAATAGTTCCATTAATATTTTCATAAAAATTAAGAAAAATTAATTGGTATTGCTGAAATTGCAAATATTTTCACTCTTTTTTTATTATATTCCTTATTAACATTAGCCATTTTGTACAACTCATTTAGATGAAGTAATTAAATAATTACAATAAATAAGATTATTTTAATAAAAATGACTTTTCAATTACTCTTACTTTTGAAAAATAGAAATAAAATTATATATTGAGACGGATTAAAAAATAATTTAATACTATTAGAGCATTTCTAGTAGAGTAACTAAATTGGGTACTATATATCTTTAGTTACCCATTTAGCTATCCAAACTAAAAAAATATCCACAATAGAGTTTTTATTGCTACAATATTGTCTCTAAATTTAGTATCCAGATGAGATTGGATTAATAAATTTGGTTATCCAAACTTATCACTATTTATGGGTACTATATTATTTTAATCAAAATGATGCATTATATTTATACAATTTATATATATATATGTACTATATTATATATACAATGTATATACATACAGAAAAATAAAACTCAAAAATTAATAGGTAGTGGTTAAGAAAAAGGAAAAGGAAAAGACAAAGGAAAGGGAAGAGAGATGCAAGAGAAGGCCATACACGAAGCAATAGTCCCTATTGGTGGACCTTTCTCTTCCCCCCATCCCCCTCTCTAAACACGCACATAGATGCACACGTATATACATACATATATATGTTTAATCTCTCTTGAATAAGACACGATACCAACACAATCTAACCTACTAATTCCTGATCGGAGCAGAGAGAGGTCGAGAGAGAGAGAGAGAGAGAGATGTCGTGTTCATCGTCGAGTGGGTCGGAGGAGGAGGAGGAGGGGTTCGACTCGTACAGGAAGGGCGGATACCACGCCGTTAGAGTCGGAGACTCCTTCGCCGGCGGCCGCTACGTGGCACAGCGGAAGCTCGGATGGGGACAGTTCTCCACCGTCTGGCTCGCCTACGATACCCGATCTAACGTATCTATCTATCTATCTATCTATCTATCTCTCTCTCTCTATATATATATATTCGTCTCCCCTTTCAATTTTCATTTCTTTTATTAGATTCAATTATTATGATCCATCTGTATTATATCTTTGTAAGATCAACGAATTAGCGTCTGAGTTTAGCTGTGATCATAAGATCACTCTGTATGTATCTATCTATCACGCTGTTGTCTCCCCTGTTATTTTCATATTTTTTCTTGGGTTTTCTGTTTTTTTCTGTTATTAAGATCTAATTATTATGATCTAGCTGTATTAATTTTTCCACATATTTGAAACAAGGTGTGATTGTAGCCGTGTGTTGAATCTTATGATGGGATCATTTATTATTATTTTGATGGATTTGCAGCAAGAGATTGGTAGGTTCAAAAAGAACAGCTTTGCAAATTGGCATATACTGAATTTCCTACTTGATGGAAACATAGTTGTCGATTTTGAAATTAGAAACCAGTACAGTAAGGGAACGTGAACATGGGAAATGCGATCTTGAAAAATGTTGGGGAAAGGGAAGTGACTTTGTTGTAAAATAGAATAAATAAATATATAGAATAAATAAATATACGATTATACTTGAAAATTAGTAAGTTATGATAAGGAATTATTTGTAATTGCAAGGAAGGTTATATATTTTAAATAAAATACTTTTAGTTTCATTATAAATAGTAATATTGTAGCATAATGATGGTTAAACTTTATGTATTTCTTATGTTTGCCAGTTTCCTAGTGGTAAGAAAACTTTTGAGAAGCGAGGATCTGTTACGAGTTTTGAAAGCAAATAGTTTTCGTATTGGAAATGGGTTTCTGCATAAACGAGTTTCCGAAGTCCGAGAGAGTTTTCTGCTAATTACGGATTGAACCATATCTGCTTGAAGGAATAAAATTTCTTATTTTGATATTTCTGGTATTTATTTTTACTTTCGGGTCGTAATTTTATGGCATTTCCTTATTGAGACAGAACCTGTTTTTCTTATTTGTGTAATTTGTTCAACTGTAGTAGTAATGCTATCAATTGGGATATGGGCTCTTCTGTGTTCTGATTCTTTTCTTTCACATACTCGTGAGTTTGTTGACACCTCCCAACAATTGGCCTTATAAGCACGACTTATAATTACCCTAATCATTATTCTGATTCAGTAAATTACCTTGCTATTGTATCCAATAAATGATGTTATATCACTGAACTTTGTAGTGTTATGAAGTCACACAAGGAACAGTCACTTTGGAAGCATTTTATTTGGTTGCAGGCTTTGTAGTGTGTGATTAAATAAGATGTTGAGGTTGTGACCTATAAACGAAGTGGTTGTAGACTTCTTGTATTATCATTTGAAGGAAGTAGAGTAATATGATAATGGTGTGTATCGTCGAATGTTCCTATATAGGTATAGGATTTATGTGTTGGGAAATTACGTGGTGGTTGTAGACTTCTTGTATTATCATTCTGGTCTAAGTTCTATGCCGTTTAACATTGAACATAAACATATGTCCTTCCTAATTCTCTTTCAGAATGACTCTTTCCATTAAGACTCAGATTTTGTTCTGCAAACCTTTTCCTATTCTTTTCATTTTGGATTTCTTTGATACTGTTACTAATGTAATTGCTTTTAATCATTGCAGAGATATGTTGCCCTTAAAATCCAGAAAAGTGCACCTCAGTTTGCGCAGGCTGCTCTCCACGAAATTGAGTTTCTTTCAGATATTGCTAGTGGTGATGCAACAAACAGTAAATTTGTCATAGAATTAATTGACCACTTTAAGCATGCCGGCCCAAATGGACAGCATTTATGCATGGTCCTTGAGTTTCTTGGTGATAGCCTACTCCGGTTGATTAAATACCGTCGATACAAAGGCCTTGAGATGAATAAAGTGAGGGAAATATGCAAATGCGTATTGATTGGTTTGGATTACTTGCATAGAGAACGTGGCATAATACACGCTGACCTAAAACCTGAAAATATTCTTCTTGTTTCCACTATTGATCCTGCCAAAGATCCTATCAGGTCTGGTCTTACACCAATTCTTGAGAGACCCGAGGGCAATCCAAATGGTTTATTCACCACTAATACCATCGAGAGAAAGTTGAAAAGGAGGGCTAGGAAAGCAGTGGCCAGAATATCAGAGAGACGAGCTTCAATGGGAGGAGTTGGAGTTGGAGTTGGAGTTCGACAGAAAGCGGAACGATCCCTTGATGGTATTGATATGAGGTGTAAGATTGTTGATTTTGGAAACGCATGCTGGGCTAATAAGCAATTGGCCGAAGAGATACAGACTAGGCAGTACAGAGCTCCTGAAGTTATACTTCGCTCGGGTTATTCATCTTCTGTTGATATGTGGTCGTTTGCTTGCATGGCCTTTGAGCTTGCTACAGGGGAAATGATGTTTACTCCAAAGACTGGACAAGGATTCAGCGAGGATGAGGTAATGCAACTTACTTTTGCAAATTCAGTGTTCTAACCTTTATTTGCCAACATAATTAGCATGTGAAATGTGGGGTTCACATCAAATCTGAGAACCATGTTTAATGATATCTTTATAAAACATAGTTTGAGAAGCTAATTGTGAAGACCAATATAATGTTTCAATTTTCTTCAAAGAATGTTTATTGTTGGCATAGTTAACAGTAGGATCATGTGTATATTCAACTAGTACATGCATATTGTTGTGAAGGGTATTTGTGTCTTTCTTTGGGTATCTATAAATTGTGTTTGGTACGGAGATTGATTGTCCTGGTAATTTTTGGTTTGTTCCTGTAACTGAGGGATTGCTAAATTTATCGTTTCCTACCATGTTGTCTGGACCAATTTTATATATTGCTATTTGGTATCATCTTGCAAGAAACAGTTCAGTCAAGGATTTACTTGTTTGGCTATTCTGCAGGATCACCTTGCTTTGATGATGGAACTTCTTGGAAAGATGCCACGAAAGGTGAGCCCAGGCAATTCCTTTCCCTACACTCCAATAAATTATACAATAAGTAATAATATTTCTTTCTTTTGGGTAAACAGATAGCCGTAGGGGGAGCTAGGTCGAAAGATTATTTTGATAGGCACGGTGATCTGAAGAGAATCCGGCGTCTGAAGTACTGTTCACTCGATCGGTTAATGGTTGAGAAATACAAACTCTCCGAGACTGATTCTCGTGAGTTTGCAGCATTTCTCACTCCTCTCCTCGATTTTGCATCAGAGAACAGACCAACTGCTCAGCAGTGTCTTCAGCATCCATGGCTTAAGATCAGAAACTTAACCCAAAGTGAAGTGAAGAATGAAGTGAAGAGTGAAGCTGGTATTGATAAAGTAAGGATTGGGATGAGCAATCTTCAGATTAAGGTAGGCAAGTGATATTTTTTTTTATATTCTTTCGACATCTACTGGTGATGCAATACCTCTACATGATGAGTATTGCTTATGTTTTGTTTTTTTCTTATTTTATTTTTCCTGTGTTCCGTTTCGCTTTACGAATGTTTAATAAGATCGTTTATGGTTACTAACAAATTTGTAAAATAGCCACTTGGTATTATGATGATGTTCACATTGAAAATTTTTATTGTTTGTATACATGAAAATTATTTGAAATTGCCAATGGATTGATGAGCTGTATTTTCTTCTTTTCTTTGCTTCTAAATTTGTGACTATTTATTTCCACGTTTTGCAACTATTCAGGTTCTTATCCAAGAAATCATTCAGTTGCCATGTCCATTTCATAATCCCTCTCTTTTAGATCAATACCTGTACTGAAATTATTACCTGGATGATAGGAAAGTGACAGCTTGAAATTGTGAGCACTATGATTAAGTTTATGTTGTCCCCTTGCAAAGGAGTAGGAGCCCGCCAATACACAAATGTGTGAGCTCACAAAAAATGTTTTTTTTTTTTCGCGTTTAGATCAGTTCTGAATTAGATTCGACGGTTCTGACTTAAAACAATTCTTTGTATCCGGATAGTCGAATCTAATTAAAACTTGATACAAAGGTAGAGCACTTTTGTAAGGGGCTCCATTCAACAAAGAGGTGGCATCCAACTAAAATAATCCTTTGTATTGGAGTCCCTTTATTCCCATGCAAAAAATTATAGGACAACCGGATGTTTTTCAGCGTGTTTAGCACAAATTTTAGGCAATTACATACGAATTATTTTAATTAATTTATTTATTTTTGACGCGAAATAGAGTTGTTTGGACTGTTGCTCATTAGCATAAGCTTAGGTTTGGACAATTTGGGATAAAAATGTTCCTGTTCTGTGCTATATCCTCAGATGAAGACATGTAATCAAAAATAGCAATTTGAGCCCACTATATTAAGGACAACATCTATATATAATTTTAGGGAAAAGTTGTGGATAGGTTTGGCAGTAGTTTATGCATGCTCAATATTGCTTCCTAACCAGAAGCCACTTACATGTGCTTTTTTAGTACATTATGTTTCAAAATCTCGCTACTTAAATAGTTCCAGTTTTAACAAGGTAGAGGGAAGGTCGGACATTAATACCTGTAGCATAAAAATTGAGATGGCTTTTCGTACAATCTTATCAACTAACTTCCTGTTTAAGTTTAGGAAACAAACTTTTGATGGAAACAAATTCTGCAAGATCTCAATTTTAAAAGCAAAATAAACATTTAATGGAAAAAAATTTCAGTTAAAAGCAACATCACCCAGACCTAGTTTGAAAATACGGTTGTTTTTTAAAATTCGTTTCTCAAAATTATTTTTGAAAATTAATTTTAAAAGCATATATAATTTCAGTATTTGGTAAATAAATTTTAAAAGTTTTTTTTTTAAGTTCCAATATTATTAACTTCAATAAAATTACAATAAAGTATAAGACGACATATATCCAACCAATACTGTAGTGCTCCAGAAGGAGCTATAACTTGACTAGACTTGCACGAATTACATAGGCAATGAATACCGAAAACTGGACTAGAAAATACACTACGAAATATAAATCAGTCTGATACAGAAATAAATGAACATCTATGACTATATATGAGGGTAGAAATACATAAAAATACAAATGAAGTTTAACCAACCAAGTCTCAACCTAAATAGAGCTTAAACACAAATTTTATTCCTGGATAAGAATTTTTGCAACCACTGTCAATGGTCTTAAAACTCACTAGATAAATTGATAGTTTATCATACCCAACATCCACTTCTTGATATTCGAACCCAATTGTTCATAACCTGAGTTAATAACCAAGTTTCACCACCTTGGGCATGAGAAAAAACGAAACTTGAAGCGCCATACAGAAAATTTTTTTATTCTCAAGTATTAGGTCCGTGAAACCTCTAACCAAACAATAACGTAGAATGATAATATAGCCAATTACTAAACTATCTATGTCGGTCAATAAAATGAAAGTGGATTCACCAAATATTCTACAACTGTCAATT
>MKEJ01035003.1:0-16885 GCA_001753735.1 Embelia ribes
TTTCAAAGAAGCTAATTGAATAAGTGAGAATGAAAAGGAAAGAGCTACCATTTGAGGCTGATGGGACATAGGTAAGATTCCACTTAGGACTACTGCAAAGAGACTACCCAAGCTTATTTAATCAAAAGAGGCACAATCAATCGAAATGAAAGTAAAAGCACATGGCTCTTCTCCGACCGGAATGGAAGACTTCGAAAAGGAGAGTCAATACTGGCTGGCAGGTTAGCGGGCACTACTACAAACCAAGCTGGAAAGAGCGAGGGGATAGCTGACTCGATAGCTGGTTCTCCGAATCCTATTTCTCATCTTTCACTTCTCTAATTCCTTCCTTCGGCTCCTCCAGCGCATGGTAACTTACGCTCTAAAATAGCACGCTCTAGTTCTATAGCTCTATCCCAGGTTAGCCTTACTTACTTGCAGGCAGGGTTTGAGGGTCTATCACGCTTCCCTTCTGGAAAATTCGGGTACTCTAGCGAAAAAAAAAGGTAACTAAGAAAAGGTGGTAGGCTTAGTAGGGCTCGAACCTACAATATAACCGTTATGAGCGGTACGTTTCAACCAATTAAACTATAAGCCCCTACTACATGCAATTCGCTCACTTCGGGAAGAGCGGACGGAAAGAGGAGGCCTTTGCTCTATCTGCTTCTTCCTTTTCCCGAATGAACAAAAAAATTCTTATTTAGTTATTGTTATAATAACAAAGAACTCTTTTTCGGATATAAAAGAAATTATATCTATTATTATATTATATTAATAATATAATTTGATCCTACCATAGGTTTATATCTACTAGGGGAGACGGCCTGGCCAATCCATGTATACCGGCGGGTTGTGAAAGTCAACTGATCTTGCATTTGGCACTTACAAGATTTTCTCCCAAGGGAAAATTTCCTACCGTGGCGCCTATCTGCTTCTGAGTCGACTTCCTAATGAACAAAGGAAGAATCCGCTTCCCGTACACCAAGAGCCCAACTCTTGGACCGGTCCCTCTCCTGGTTCAGCGTCGATTCCATTTCTGTCAACCCCGTCTTTTTCGACAGATAGAGATATCTCGACCAACAACCAAGATGTATGTCGTCCAACCCGACCTCAGACTCTTTCTTCCTGACCTATTTCACTTTCTGGGCGCAATTATTTAGGTGGTATCTCGAGATTGAAGAGATCTAATTCTTCCCGGGAACACACGAAACAAAGATATGAACTGGGTAAATAGAAATGGAAAAGAGATGTTTCCAATTCATCAAAATGTGAAGCTTTTTCTACATCCATATGATCTACTAAAGTAGATCGATATTGCCCATATAATGAAAGCAGATCTTGGTTCATGGAGTCCCAAGAAGGTAAAAACTCCAACTTGTCCGATGCTTCTTCGGCCAAATACGATATACAAGTGGGACCTGCACTATGAGCAAGCTGTGCGAAAAAAGGCTTCTTTTTTCCGGTTCCGCAACAACTTGGACGAAATAGGGTTCTACCGGGAAACCATGGATTTTTTAGTTTTCGCCATTGGTTACTGGTCGAGCCACTGGAATGGAATGAGATAAGAATCTCTGGAGATCTTTCTTCTCCACTTACTCGTAACAGGCTTTCCCTCTGTAGAAGACTTTTTCCGAATGGCATAATTTATTGTCCTATTTTTTCCTCGATCTTCAAAGAAAACTGACTCCTCCTACTCCTCCTTCTCCTTTAGGATAGGATCGTCGTTGGTCCTTCTTTCACTAATGATCTCACCATTTTCTAGTAGTTCGCGCGAACGCGCGAGAGACTATCCTTTCTATCGCTTTCGCTTGCTTTTCACTCTCAAGACAACGGTCCCTCTCTTCTATAAAGGGAAGCAAAGCGCATGGCGCTGAAGTAAAGAAAGCTCAATAAACACACACGAACACAATGCAGGGCATAGCATAAATGAGACCGCTGATCATTTCATAAAACATATATGCTTGACCTTTCTCGATGCTTTTTTTTTGTTGACTCACCAACCGACCCAGCAGTGATCGATGACAGAATGGTACGAACAAATCAAAGTCATTCTATTTGATAGTTATCCATTTACTTCTCTCTTTACCCCTTTGCATATGTTCCTAAATGGGTGTGCACCTCCAGATGGGCAGGGGCCGGCCTCCCACTCTCTTTCTTATGTATGCAGCATTTATTAGCTTAGCTGGGCTGGGTGGATCGTGCAATAAGCCTCTCTCGACCCTCCGTTTCTCATACGTCTTTATGAGAGCCTCTTGCTTTTCGAGATCCGGCCCATCATCAACTCAGTCAGATCTTCTTCTTTACCCGCTTTGACTAGGCTTCCATCTTTGTAATGCTTTCGATGATCGGATCGAGCTAGACTAAAGGGAAAGCCAAGCTCCAACTCCAATACGAACTAGGAACTAAAATCCCCTGCCCTTGGAAGGCTTTAACTCATATCATTCAGGGATAGGGATTCAGAAGTCACTGCTCAATCCTTCGAAGCACCAACCAACCCCGCGAACTCTTGTATCGATCACTCTTTAAAGAAGAAGGAAGAAAGCAAGCCTACTCTCAAACCATTGAAGAAGAGGAAAGCCTTTGGTATTTCCTTTTGCCCTTTACTTCTCGGTGTCGGTGTGTGTAAAGTCTTATCAGTCTCGGCAAGTCCTCTATTCCTGAGCGAGGAATGGAAGAAAGGAAGTCAAAATACTAAAAGCTATGGCTTTGGTTTAGCTTCCAACTAAGGGAGCTACCTTTACAGCCCTACCTGGGAATAAGACAATGGGGCGTGCTCCCCGAAACCGAAGCAATTCAAGTCGGACAGGTAAAGGCTTAACCCAAGAGGGGGTAAGACCAAGAGCTAATAGAAGGGCTTTCTTCACTTATAGTATAGGAATTGGTACCGTTGAGATAGCGCTTTCAGTAGATTCGAAAGAGCCCCGCAGGTAATGAATTCGTTTACTTTCAATCCGGTAACAAGCAAGGGGTCGCCACCTGTAAGTCTGGCTTGAAGAGATCTCTTCCCTTGCTTTGCCTGCCTGCTGCTCTGCTCCCACTTCGAATGGAATGGATCCGCTCCCCCTCGCTATTCACCACCCCTCTGAGCCTCGTCATCACTATCCTTTCTGGTCTATAGCCCATATTGAATGAATGAAAGGATCCCAGGTCTGAAAAGCCAAGCTCTTAATCACTGGACCAAGGGGAAGCAACCTGAACCTCCAACCCTAGCTCCTAGCTATCGTCTAAAGTCCTTGGTTACTAATCTCCTCTTCTTAGCCCCTCCTACTCCTCCGTCCCTTACTTTGGCATTGTGGGACCTTTTCAAGAGAGAGAACACATCTGCCAATGCTTTTCATAGCCTTAGTCTTTTTTTTACCAGGTTTTGAAAGAGTCAAAGAAAGAACCGTGTCACACTTATACAGATAGCTATTGATGGGGCTGTAAACAACCTTACTCTAACAAGTGAGACTGACTTCGCTGACCCGAACTCCCTTCTTTCATCAGTCTCTGCTCTCACTATATTAAGAAAGACTAAAGATTCCTCCCGTACTCTACTTGAAAGAAAAGAATTTCTGCTCTTTCTCTCTCTCAACCCGGGAAAAAGGGCTTGTTTTGGTAGAAAGAGATCGAAAAGTCCCATATAATTAGAGTTGGCTGGGAAGAGGAAGCCTTAGTTTACTAATTCACGGTTGAAAGATTCCTCTGGGAAGGGCTTGTCCAAAGACACTGACTTATACAGCACACGATCATATAGACTGATCGCCTACCCGAAGAAAGGCTTGATGAGATTGTCTCTCCAGTGGTGAAGATGAGTTCTATTAGAGTTGACTTGGCTTTGACAGCTAGCTTGGACCTTGAGCTAGAGCAGTTGGATGTTCAAACTGCATTTCTTCATGGTGACGGAAGAGATCTACATAGATGGCACAACCAGAAGGAAGCAAAGGGAAAAGTTGGTTTGCAAACTGAAGAAGACTCTCTACGGGCTAAGTTGCTCGAATGCCTATAAAAAGGAGTGCCAACTCAAGTTAGGAAGAGATGGATTGGCGCATCGATTAGAGGCTTTATGCTTCGATCGCTTCGGTTTCCGCTTCTGCATGTCCTCGCTTGCCCACGCTTAGCACGCATACATGTGATTTCTTCTTCTATCTCCTTTTATCTCCATTGGTAAAGGAAGACTAGCTAGAAAGAGAATTGGCTACTTTCTTCCATCGATCCCTGTACTCTGCCTCTGAACTAGGACTCCTTACTTGACTTCGGAATGAGATGAGGTGCGAAAGCCTTCTATTGACCACAGTTGAATGACTTCAAGTCCAATTGAATCATCTTCGCGAAGAAATGAGGGATCTAAGACAGAATTCCTAGCCATCGCAGCTTCCGACTTCCCATCCGCACCAGGCCTAGTTCATATCATTCAAACTAGGCTAAGAGAACTAAGTTCAGTCCTTTCATTCCCTTCCACCTTGCGTACTTAAGAAATGAAGGAAGCATAGACGCCGAACTCTTGAAGACTATAAGGAAGGATCCAAGATGGCGACTTATTCTTGCCTCACGATCGATGTATTCGACGAAGAGAATGGCCCACTCCATTTCCCGAAGGAGCCAGTTTATGTCAACAAGATAACTCTAAGGTCGGGTACTCAATTACCCGACGTACAGCTTCCATCGCCTTCAGTGGGGGCATCCCAAGCTCCACCTAACCAAACAGCTTCCCCCGATAAGATCAAATACAATGTCATGGCCCATCTGAAGAAAAGACCCTCCTTGCTAAGCGTGTACGACACATTGTGTCTATCTGATCTTAGAAAGGCGCTGATTACAGCTCTGTCCTTTCCTGAAGAAAACTCATGCAGAGGTTGCAAAAATCGACACATCGACGGCTCAATGCTGTTCTATAGAATTCTCAGATGAAGACTGATTGTTGGGGACTAAGTTGCACAACCGGCCTTTGTTGATGGCTGGAAGTCTTGAAGACATACCTGTATCCAGAATCATGTTAGACTGCGGGTCTGCGATAAACATCATCCCTTTTCAGATGCTGCTGAAGTTGGGATATACTATCAATGATCTCAGTCCAACCAATGTCATGATAGAAGGATGAACCCAATCGGGTCAACAAGCCCTAGGCACCACCCGATTACGGTTAATGATCGAAGATATGATGACTTATGTCACATTTCACGTCATCGATGCTATCACCTCAACCAATGTTCTTTTGGGACGTCCTTGGCTGCACGAGCACAAAGTAGTGCCCTCTATACGGCATCCGTGTTTTAAGTACAAGACTCCCGAAGGAGAAACCAAGAGGATCTTTGCAAATACCAATATTTCACGACGACAGAAGCATTCTATGCAGATTCTAAATTCTATTTGGAGCCGGAGTTGCGAAAGCCTGCTCCTACACCTCCAGATCAAATGGCTTTCTCGGAAAAATGAAATAAGAATATTGAAGTCACAGGCCAACCATGAAGAAGACGTATCGCTACATCCCTAGTGAGCAACGTCGGGAAAGTGATCCCATCTTTAATATCAGGAGTCTCTCTCGAAGAGGTTCCATGTCTAAGACTCAAGATCTCTCCAAACGTGGTCATACCAGTTGATGCCACTAAGGCGGGGAGAAGACGGAAGAGGAGACGCCCTGCCACTAGACGTCCTCCTTTACGTTCTCCTCTACGAAAGTTCGATGTTCCCACAACTGTCGACAAGAATGAAGGTCGTGAAGCGTCACTCCCCGTTTTGCTGCATGATTATAAAGTCATTCACTTGATGACGGAAATGGGCTATGACCCTTTCAAAGGTGAAGGGCTGTGTAGAGGAAGGGGTGAGAAAAAACCATTTGAACACATGTTAACCCTATAACAAAAATGGGTCTTGCATCATGATGGATAACTCAAATCCGGAACTCGCGGTTTGGGTTATCCAGCAAGCGTTCGCATGGTAGAAATTCAAGAAGGCAGCTCGTCGGAAAAATATCCTAAATCTCGTGAACTAATAGAAGTTTCAGTCTGCTCCCCCGAAACTAGAAGACGGTGGTCAAGCAACGGTCGACGAGCTGGTGGAAATAAATCTTGGCACAAGTGAAGAACCAAGGCCTGTGTTCATCAGTGCTAACCCATCTGAAGATGAAAGGGAATAATATAAAGAGTTCTTGATGCAAAATAAAAAAGATCTTCGTCTAGAGTTACAAAGAAATGCCTGGGCTTTACCCACAAATTGCAGTGCACCACTTAACTATAAAAAGCGATACTGCTCCCATCAAGCAAGCTCCCAGACGGCCCTGAAATCCTCCCGCTTATCATCACTAAGATTAATAAGTTATTAAAGGTTGGCTTTATCAGAGAAGTCAAAGACCCCAAGTGGTTAGCCAGTTTATGGCTCAGCTTCGAGTTGAACACTGGGAGGCTGTTATGCAAATATTGCGATATTTGACGAAGACACCGGGCCAGGGCCTTTTATACAAGGCTAATAATCATCTCTCTCAGAATTGAAGGATTTTCCGATGCAGACTGAGCCGGGTCCCCTAGTGATCGAAGATCCACCTCCGGGTATGAGTTGTTTGTTGATGGTAATCTCATCTCATTCCGAAGTAAGAAGCAGACCGTGGTTGCCCGTTCGCTTGTCGTTGGGGATCAAAATCCGGAAGCAGGGGTGGGAGGATCATCTGACCCTAGCATGATCCTCTACCGGACCAAGCTGATAGAGAAGGTTGGACCGGAATCAACAGAGATTGGTGCTGCGAGGGCGAAGCAAAAAGAACTCCGTGTCGCTTGCTGCGCGAAGTAAAACTTCGCGACGGAAGCAAGAAAAAAAATTACGACTTCACCAACCACTTCGGCCTAATCATCCCACTTCTTTCCTCAATCCCAATAAAGGATATCGATTTCTGATAAGCATTTTCACCCGATCCAATTCACCTCCATCGAGCCAGCGAACTAGTAGATCATATGAATGGAAGGATGTAGCGGTATTCGAATTTTCCGGCTACACGATGAGAAAAAAGCATCCGTCAACTACCTATACCCGGTACTTAAGATGAAAGCCGGTAAGAAGTGCATCTTGCTTGGAAAGACCGTTACCGAAGAAAGGGCTATTAGATGGACGATTCGTGGAAGGAACTGAAGAGTGGAAAAGCGGATCAGATCTGCGAACTCTTTTGTTATCTTTTCGAGTTGGGGTTAGACTGACTCTTTCCTCGACCAGCAAACAACGCCTCCTCTTGTTGCTTGATCTGCAACCCAGCCACTTGATTTACTAGCTACTCTTGGTTTGCCAAGAAGTTTTCGAGTTCAAGAACGGATGGCAGCTCTTTCACTTGGTGAATTCATTGTATTTAAAAAGATTACTCTCTTTGAGAGAGCCCTTTCATTTTCCATCATAGCGTGTTCCACGTTCCACTCGCGATTATAGGCTCCCAAAAAAAAGGATCTATCAGTCAAGAAGAAAGTCACACTCTATGCTTACCATGCCTAGCTCCACGCTAATGAAGTAACTTTGTCCTTACCAGAGTAGAGACTCCGCCTAGGAAGTCCCTACCCTATCTCTCTTCTATCTCTTTCAACCAAACCCAATCACGAAGACCGGAAGCAAAACTAGAAATTACTCAAAATTGAGGCTTAGAGATAAGAGGGAACGAAAGTACTTTCAAAAACATCAAGAGAGGACTAGGAACGCGGGGGATCTGAGATCTTGAGGATGATTCTAGGATATGAAGGAAGCTAAGTATAGGCCTTGTCTGTAGGCGGAATAGAGTACGCCGTTAGGCAATAGGGCAAGCAGTAAGTACTGTTTTCTAATTATTGGACAGAAGGGTCCTTGGAAGGAAGGAAGGCCGGGTTTAGGTAGCCCTAGCCTACGATTTCAGAGAAATTCCCGGGTTTCCAGTGAGTGGCCTAAAGGAATTACCGGTCTTAGGAAGAGTGGAAGAATAGGGCCAAAGAAAGGCAACTGGGATTGATGCCACAGAATCCACAGCTATTTACTCAGCTGCACATTCATTTCTAGAGGAGCTTTTTCTCGAATACCTGTTTGCAAGTGAATCAGATCTGGGCTCTGACTGTGAGGGAGGTTTCTGCAAGGGAATCGGATAAGGGCGATCTCCGATTCCGATCTTTGGGCATTCCAAGATGAAGCTGCTACAGACTACGCTCTTACTGCAAGAATGCCTTTAGCAGATTACCGGATTGCACTACTTTCGAAAGATAGCACTTAAGAGAGCTATTAAGGGCTTTCTTTCCCTCCATCAGAGGGAGGTAGGCGAAGGTAGCTTGCTTCTCTTCTCCTATCCTAGGCTACCAGGATGTGAGTCGTGCCAAAGAGGCTTGTAGCGAAATCAGGTGTGGTCGATTAATGAATCGAAGAGCTAAGATTCGCTAAGGCTAATGAACAAGCACTGAGCTAAGGAATAGCCTTGCTATGGACATTTGTCAATGGCTGCTTACGTCTCCGAAGCTGCTGATGCTTTCTCCCAATCGTCTCCTAGTGGAAAAAGAGGCTCATCCTCTAGATCTAGAAGTGGTAGAGCTATCAGAAAGAAAGACCTTGTCCTCCGCTCCTAATTAAGTACTATATAAATTCAATAAGAAAGGGGAGCTTCTTCGTCTTCTCCAGGCCCCCTCTTCTCCTGACATCAGTGTAGACAAGGCCCTTTTCTGCCACTCTTGCAGCAGGAACACACTCTGACTTGAATTTGAAAGAAGGAATGTCAATCAAGACTGGTGCTACCCGCGCTGACTCATTCCCTGACTTCCTTTCATCAGTCCAAGATGGCGACAAGAAGTATTTTGATTCTCATCTCCTGGAACTGGTATTGGTACCTTGCTTGATGGTAGCTCCTTGAGTTGACACCTTGCATTGAGCTTTATGAAACGGTCTGAGAGCTCCACTTTATATATCGGAAACATGCTTTGATACGGCTTTACAATGTGGGACATATGAGAATGCCTTGATGCTCTTATACAGCTCGGAAATGCACTCTCGTGCTTTAGATCGAACAGGGAATTCATTCTAAAACCTTGCTTTGACCTGCTCTCCTTCAGAATCAGACTCAAGTGGTCTTCCTGGTTCGGTTCGAAGCACTCCTCCCTTCTCGCATCAATCAGTGGCTTTCTTCGGCTGGTAATATTAGGCTTGAGAGGAACCCGTGAATCAGGGTAACTCAGTCTGAGCTAGCGAAGCTTCGGTATCGCTTTAGTCTGTTTCCTCGGTTCGGAGAAGGAGGGAAGTAGTATTAAGAATCTTAGGCTCCTACAGCTGCTTCAACAAAAAGAGAAAATTCTGCTATTGCTTGTCAGCTGTCGGTCCAATGATGCTCTTCTAGCTGACCTACACGGCAAGGGAAAAAGATCAAACACGGAGACGGGAACACGAGGGGATTGGATTGTTAGGCCAAACTCCTTACCTTGAAGCGGTTTTCGTTCCAGTTGAGGCATCGATGCCATTGCTTTTTCTTAAGAAGAAAGGAGAGCAGGGAAGCCCTTGTTAAAGACATTCACAGATTGAGGGGGATCCTAAGAGTGAAGATGATCGCTGGGATGCGAGCAAGGTAAAGGCTGCCAACTCCTTACTTGGAAGAATTCCACGAGGAAAGACCGATAAAAGGCTAAGAAGAGGACAGGAGAGCAGGAGATTCTTTCAATGCCGCTACCATCAAACCTGACCGAAGAATTCCATGTGTCTTCTCAAGCGGAGTGGAAACCGATTGAGAAAGGATCAGATACAGGGAACGAAACCAACCTGAAAGCATTCCACTCAAAGATCCATCGTTTCACTTGCAAGGAGTCTTCTCAATTAGTTCCAGCCGGATTGCTAAATAAAGGGCTTCTCTCAAGCGCCTATCATTCCCAGCCGTCTCCGTCCTGTTTAGGGAATCATAAAAATGAAATAAGGGAGGCTATGCTTTTCCGGACAGTTTCTCAAGATGGTACGGTACGCTAACTCGAGAATAAGTAAGTCAATGTTGAAAGAAGCCATCCCGTTTTCGGTTTATAGTTTTAGAAGGTGGGTAGCCCCATAGCTCTTTTATGAGAATTAGGGCAGGGAATTTTATTAGAATATCAGGTACTGGATCTTGGTCTTTCATCGATCTGGTATCGCTTTCATGTGTTCCTGGGAGGGGGAGCTTTAGCTACCGATCAAGCTAGCAATCTCCACTTTCACAATTCTCAATGACATATGAGATCAGTTCAAAGAAAAGGGACTACCTTCACCAGGTTCCAATTCGATAGCTTTTGAGCTGCCTGAACCCTTAAGTCAGGAGGTTGAAAGCACTGTGAAAGTCGTTTAGGCGCAATAAGAATCACAGAGGAAGGTTGGATAGCTCCTGCTTCCATGATGGGAGATTCAGCCAAGAAGGAAAAAGACTAGTTCCCAAAAGAGTCTTGCTACAGGTATGGTGAACACATGATATAGGGGGCCGTTCGGGCAACTAGGTGGTGAGGAACCAGAGCCAGCAGCAGTAGTAGATCCCACAGAGCCGGTTTAAGCATCACTAGAAGAAGGAGTGGATTCGCTGCTTGCTTTGCGCGCTAAGAGCTTACTTCTTGCCTTCCCTGCGTTAGGATAGGAATGAACGAAGGAAAGAAGAGTTGTACCGAAGACTTTTGCTTAGCATACAAGACAGAGTGCCCTTAGCCGTGCAGTGAGCAGTACTCCGTCAACAGAGTCGACAAGGCAGTCATAGGTAGCAAGACAGAGAGTAGGATTACCAGTCCCCCTTGCTTCTTTCATAGGTAGGGGGGATAAAATAGGAAATTGCATATCATTGGTAGAAAACTAGTAACTAGGAAGAAGGGCTACTCCCCGAAAATGCCGTGCCGTAAGGTGGGGTTAAGATGTGCCCAGGTCCATCGAACAGAACTGGGCAGATGTTAAGACGAGCCAAGCGTAACTTCGCAACTATCGCATAGCTAGGCAACCATGAAGCCATTGACTAAGGTGTGGGGAGGGAAAGACATTTATCGTTGATCTAAATGATCAACCCCGGACGTACTCATGGGCAGCGTGAGGAAGCGGGTCAACAAAGTCATGATTAGACTAATAGGTAGTTCGCTGGAATTTTTCCAGAAGTGCTGGTTCGAATCCGGCTCGTGACAAGGCCTTTGGTCATATAATATCTCGGCGCCTCCGTTCGTTTTCTTGTTAGACGGATGACTCTCCCGCTGGTAAACATGGGATAGGATCCACTCTCAGCTGAGCTTCTTTACTGTCTCTTTTGTTGGTTGTTCAATACTCCCATCAATCAAGGGAACGTTGTGCGGTAGATCTGCCATCTGCAGCGAAGGAAGGATAAGAGCAATCGGCCGATACGATAGAATCTATTTTTCTATTTCACAACCAGTGCCTCTATCGAAAGATAAAAAGTAACCTATTCCATCCCCAGTTCTTTCTCTGCTCGTGGGATAGGAATGAATGAAGCAAATGACGATCGATGCTTCATAACCGCTTTTTTTTTCAATACCGCAGTGGTTGAATCACTATCTGGTGCTTCTTTATGTTTGCAAGAAAAGAAGGGGCTGCTACTCTTACAGATGCTATTTCATCCGGTCCTATGTTTGCAATTGAATCAGAATATGCCCGAACTCTTTTCAGGACAAATGCATAGGTAAGATACCCACGCACAGAAAGAGAAAGGACGGGATTCCATCAAACGGAAAGCCTTCTTACGCCTTATTAGCGAGAGTTTTTACTGGCAGTAGTACCTCCCACCAGAGGGGCGCTTTAAGAGGACTTCAGCTTACATAAAATAGGCAGGCCTACGAGATTCACTCATAAGACAAGCGAGTACCAGAATACTATAGCTAGAGGACAGAAGAGCAGCAAGATGAAAAACTACGAGCGGAGCTTTACGAAGCGAGCAGCAGACTAGCTTACACCTTGCTAATGACATAAGTAAAGACACCAGCTTCTTCGCCTCTAGATAGTATATACGTAAGAAGAAGAACGACTAAGCAACTATGCTACTATGAACACCCGAACCTAAAACCGACTACTGGAAATCCTACTAGGGGCAGACATTATGATCAGCAACTTACTCTCTGGAAAATGGCATTGCCGCCGTATATAGCACCCACATTTAGGAACAAAAGAAAGTACTTCCTGCCGGTGCAGCTAAGGATAACGTAACGCGAGAGGGTGAAAGCTAGCCCAGACACCTAGGCAAGGCACAAAAGAGTATATGTGTTAGCTGGCCTTGTGTGTAGCTAAGGAAAACTCTATCGGTTGCAGCTCTGTAGCTCTGTTGCTAGTCCCAAGAAACATATATATGATAGCAGTTGTAGTTCCGCACACAAGAAAAAGAGAATATTCTTTCTGGCCGAACGAAGGTGTTGCTAATCTTTGTTCGGTAGCTCTTGTTGTAGCTAAGAAGCTAACGTTACCAGTTGTAGCTGCTGCAGCAAGTCTCCGATTCTTAACGACTGATAATATGAGAATAGCTGCCCCTCTGGGCAAGAAGTCCGAGAAAGCAAAAGCACGTCTCGACTCGAGAAAGATGCATCCTTCCTTTTTATATGATGTTTTAGCCCCTCAACCTTCTTAGCTTCCCATCTCTGGCTAAGAGTATTCATGTATTCCTTCGCTATCTGACTAACTACGACTATGGAATGAGTCCTGCTATCTAACTACTCGCATTAAAGTATTCCTACTTGCTTTCTCTTCTTATGAGGTATATGTTGTTTTCCTTCTTCGCTATGATCTTCGTCTTCAGTTGCTTCTCTATCTTCATTATCTATCTACCACCCTTCGTAGGTATCCCAACACTCATTGTCCCCTGAGTGTGCGAATCTGATTGAATAAGGTCTCAACTGCCCACTCTGAGCCCTTTCTTGCTCAGCCGCTAAGAGCTCTTCATAGCGTTCCCAATCCTTTTCCGTCTGCTCGTTGTCGAGCTTCAGAACTATAGGTAGGCCCTTGTCCGACATGGTGGGCGTCTCCTCATATTCAGGTATTCCTTCGAAGGACATCTCCAGGGGCCAGGTGGCGTAGTCCCCTACTAGGTTGGGGTCCTGGCTCCGCCATACATTCAGTAAGTGAATTTTTTTTAGGGTGGTCTAATAGTTGGAGCTGCCACGAGATCTTTTCCTCCTCCTCCGGGCTGAAGCGCGTTTCAACCCTATTGGAACTGAGATTCTTATTCGTAAAGAGATAAAAGGTCAGCCTCCCCTCATCTTGGTTCTTTTCGTCCACCCCCGAGGCTTTTTCAATGGAATTACAGCGATGTCGAGTATGGACAGAGAGAGTAGCTCCTTTTGTCGAAAGCTTTGAAGCAGTAGCTTTGCCACTCGTATTGCCCCGGATTTACAAAAGAGGCTTTTCTTTGATATTCTTGTGTAAACATTCTAGTTTACAATCGGCTTTGTGTTCATTGAGACAACAAAGTGGACTCTTCAACCTATTATTTCACTGGATCTAAGAATAACGTAGCACAGAAAAACCGGACTAACCAAGGATGGCGAATAGGCAATACAATACGTAGAGGTTTTTATTTTCCTATGGATTAGCGGTACGATTACGATGCTTGCTCCGAATGGAAGAGGGACCCCTTTCTTTACCCGGAGCAGTGAGCTTAATACCTAAGCCTGTAATTGACGGCTGGAGGGAGCTATCCGACTCTGTTAGGAGCTGGCTAGGAAGTGCCGTACGTGACATTTCTTTCCTAGGGTAGGGAATTTCTCTATTTGATTGAAGGAAGGTATTCGTGTACGGGAATTGAAGTGATTAGAACAGAACTGAGCTTGCCAGCCAGTCTTGAAGTGAATGAATTAGAAAGAACGAAGAAGTAAGGAAATGAGACGACTCTTTCTTGAACTATATCATAAAACGAAAGACATCAGGAACACAAAATGAGCAGAAAAAGCACATTTTCACCAGCGAAGGAACACCAGTTTGGTGACACAGGAATATAAAATAGTATGATGGTTACCAAAATACCTTGTTCAATTGTTTTAACTCCAGGGAGGACTTTGGCTAGACTTTCCGATTCCAACATTTCAGCAAACGAGGCATACCTATAGACATCCTGCAACATGGTAAACCAACTTGGATTCAAGTGGCAAATCAATTTAAAGAAAGTGTAGGTAAACACACATGACTAATAATACCTGGACTTGGAGCACCAAACATTTGTTGAAAAGGATAAGAGCTCCTAATACAATTCTAGAATCCAAAACAAGTAGGAATTAAAGAAATCAAGGGAATAAAATAACCAAGAAATCCACTTAAAAGAATATCTTGAAAAAAAATGTTGGCCTGTCATGCTCTTAAAAGAGGCTGAATGTGAAAGTACACATCACATCTGTTAAATGTAGATATAAACAGCAAGGCGAGCAAAAGAGAGAGAGAGAGGCTGAAACGAGAAAGCGAGTCAGAGAGAGAAGTAAAGGCTCGACAAGAAAAACCACAAAGTTGGAAGCGACAATGTAATACCAGGCATGTGATGAACCAGTCATACATGATAAAACAGGGGGGAAACCTCAAGCAATATCTGTCTATTACGTGGTTGGGGAAGCCCAAAAGGTGACTGCAAGATATTACGTGTAAAGTGAGGGCTCATGATGTTACAAGTGGTACCAAATAGGCCCAATCACTCCATGTGGATACTTGGGATTTCCACTAGCATGTAAGACCGTATATACCTTTCAGGAGATAATTGACTTGTATATGGACTGTTGGCAAAACCTCAAATTTCATCATACAGACCAAGGATTTGGGGTTGTAATCATCCTCAAGGCATATTAGTTTGCGTTAAATGAAGTCAACCATTTAAAATTTCATCAATAACAGTTACAACAACAATGAAATCACACAAGGAAGATAGCAATAAATAGGAGAATGCCGATACAAACCAGTAATCTACTTGATTGAGCTAGAAAACCAATGAGAAAGTTGCAACATGTTTCATACCTGTTATAGTCACCAACAGCACACCTGCCTTCAACTGTTTTGAGGCCATCTAGGATTGCAATTAAAAGGAACTATAAACTCTCTGTCTCGTATTAAATTAAAAATGATAAGCAGAACAAGAAGCACGAATAAACACTCACAAATTTCTAAGACAATCATGGTAACCTCGTAAATCATATTCACACGCATGCTTTCATCAATCAAGAGATAAATATGCTAATACCTTTTAACTGGGAAAAGAAAGGCTCTTGGACATGAAGTTCAAAGTCTACACTTTTTAGTACCTAATGACACGAAAGCGCCAATAGTTTGAGACTTTCTCATGAAAAAATTTTTACCCAAGAAGAAATAGGAAATAACATTAAAACCCGTTAGTTTACATTTAGCAACTCGGATCCTTTTTCCTTTATTACTCTAATCCATTCATCTTCTTTCTGCTTCCGATAACTATCTTCAGGGAACAACGTCATCTTGTCACGAGGTCTACTGAATACTCCGGAGGAAGCACACTCGTATAAAGCTAGAGCCAGTTGCCTATATAAAGGATATTCGGGCACCCCTTCAGATAAACCTATTTAGAAAAAAAAAAAGAATAAGAATGCATTGTCCAACACAAACATACGACGACCGCATATAATATTTCTTTCAGGATAATGCATATCAAGTAGTATAGCGTGGAACACAAAAACGACATTGATGGAATATCTTATCGCGTCTGGCCATGGTAACAACTGGCAATTCTACTAAAAGTTTGAGTTTATTAATTACTGTAATTTACTAGTATATTATATTATTATTATTATTATTCTCAAACAGTATTATTCATAGCAATGGTGAATTTGTTTATGGTTGTAGTGGAAGGAAGACATGGAAGAGGAAGAGGAAGAGGAGGAGGAGGAGGAGGAGTTGTGGTGGTTAGGGTTGTGATCGGAGCGGTCGATGAGGAGGGCGGAGCAGTAGTCGTCGGAGAGATCCACGTGGCAACCGTCCGGCAGCGTTCGGCGGAGGGCGGAGGCCAGAGTGAACCTCAATACTTCCTCCATACAAGCTTTGATCTTAACTGGACCTACTTCTGGAGATGAAACCTGCCTGCTACCATCCTCCATCTCCGTTGAGAAGTACACCACTGTTATTATATAAACTCATTTTTATTACTAGTAATCTGTTTTAAAATGGTTGTTTTACGAGGAGAGAAAATAAGTATTATTTATATGTTAGTTTCTATTTATAATTTTTTTATATAAATAAAAATATATATCGGTATTGTTTTATATATTGGTCACAAGTTAAGTTTGTTTTAACTTTAGGTTGAATCATATAATTATTGGTCTCCTATTTTGCTTTTCTGCCAATCTAATATGATTCACAACACGTTATTGGCACGAGTCTCTACCACAAAAAACCTCGTATGACTTAAGAGATGAATAGTCAAAACCTCTTACATATTAAGAGTAAGAAATTATAATGCTTATGAGCCTAGCCATATTATATTATTCAGATTTAATTTATGGCTTCAACCGAGATAAAATAAATTTATTAATATAATAATCAACACTTTCGTATAATTCGCGTTGAAAATAAATAAAATGACTCTAATGACCCCTCCAATCAGTTTTACTACATTCATTGATATGAATGGTAAAAAGTAAGCGTTTGTAAATAGTGGTATAGTAGGAGGTGCAACCCTTAGCCATACCCTTTCTTGTTTGTTTTTTTTTTAAATCAAGTATAAAATTAGAGCATCTTACAACGATATCAAATTTGAGTATCATCCACTTCTAGATATGTCTGCGCTAAGTAAATACTATGCTTCTATATAAAAGCATAATAAATTTTATGAAAATTCGATATGGAATAAATTGTTCATCTGTGTATAGGGATGATACATACAAAAGTTCCTAAATGTGTTGAACTTATCATTTATACTTCTCCCAATCAAGAGGAGAATAATATCATTTTATTGATTAACAGGAAATATTTTAAAATATATTCATAGGATATTATTTTGGTTACTACTCCAACAATAAAG
>MKEJ01035009.1:0-14478 GCA_001753735.1 Embelia ribes
AATTAAAAATCATCTTGGTTTGCTCACTGATTTCTCAACCAATTTAAATTTTCAGTTTTTTGAAACTTAATAGAGTTGTTTTTATCTTAGAATATATATCGTGAACTTTTCTTATCTAAGAGATCTACCTAAGTACGATAAGCCGCATACACCAACTTTTGGAAAAAATTAAGGCAAATATTAAAAGGAATTGGTACATTAACATCTATGAAACAGGGGTACGGATATAGTAATACAATAAGATTTTAAAAAATACGATACAAATACGGCCAGAATACACTATGAAATATATATATTTTAAAATTTTATTATTATATTTAATGTAATAATTATAATTTATAAAGTAAATCACATATTTACTAAAGATATAAAATAATAACGGATCATTCTATCATTTATAAGTCATATATTCTATACTTCTATAATATATATATATATATGTATATATATATACTAGTGTACGTGGTACACCCGATGCGTGTGAGTTACACATTACAAATTGATTAAAAAAAATTACAAATTGTTAATAATTGAGAAATTTTTTAACTGTATCATTTTTGAAAAAAAAAAATTGAGGCTTGCTGTTGAATACAATAATATCTCTAACAAATAAGAGGGAGTTGATTAATTGAGAAGGGATGAGAAAGTGATAAACTTTTTAAAATATATGTAATTGAATAAAATTACTTCATCTCTTCATTACCAGAATATGTGTTAAGTTTTGATTGGGTTCTCTCTCATTAGAATTAATTACATGTATTTTTCCCATTATCTTTTTTCTCCATCTCTTTATCAACTAACCGATTAATTTAAAATGTTATGAAGTTATCTTGTATAAATTAACTACAATACTAATTTTGTGGGTAACACTTAGCATAAGGATGAAAAATTGCAACACTACAAACATGGGATGTAGTTATCAAATAATTTGTTTGCCAATGAATAAATAGGAAAATACCAATATTGCCCAAATAAGTTATTTTTTAGAATACAAACATGAAGGGTAAAATAGGAAATAGGCTTCACTTTTAACTGACCAAATTGTGTTTGCTTTTATAATAGTATAAATATGCAAATAAGGGTCCAAACATATTTGTTCTTGTGCCCTTAAACTTTTTAAAAAATTTAAGTAATACTCCATCTTATCTTAAGTGTATCTCATACATATCCCAAGTCTATCCGACCGTATCTAAATTTTTTATTTTTTTATTTTAAGATACTTATCAGCCGTATCCGATACATATCCGGCCATATTGGAGGCATATCGGTATCCGATATGTATCCGATACCGATACTTTGACCCTTTAGAAATATACATTCTTCGTAGACTAATATTAACGGGCGGAATCAGAATTCTAAGTAAGTGGTCAGATCAGATGCTACTAGGGTTTGAATTTTTTTTTAGGACTGTAATATAAATTATTAAAAAAAATTCAAAATTTATAAAGAAATTACCGGGGCTATGTCTCCTCCTAGCAACTCTTCCTCCGCCCCCGCTAACATTTGTATGTAGTGTTGCTTTGGTTCTTGATGTTGTACCTACTTCTCTGGAAATTATGGATCCAGTCCGAACATCATTAAGCACAAGTCGTACAAACAACATTTTCGGAGCAAGTAATACCAAGTTGCATCATTATTAGAGACTCAATGAATATTTTGATAATCTCGGTTTAGTGGAAGGCTCGAGAAGTCAAGTTCCAAATTGCTATCAGCAAAGGCTAGCGACATACTAATATAAGACCCATCTTATGTACGTAAGAGAACATTGAAAAAGAGAGAACGTATAATTAGCTTGCTTCATAGCAGTTTTGCACCGAATTTAGTAGAACCGACCGTGAGTAATACAAATTGGTTAAGAGCTAAATTAGGAATATAAGATGATCGAAGAAAATTGTATCTAAAACTATGCATTTTTAGCAAATAATGCTTGTTGCAGATGAAAACATAGAAATGATTCACTCGATCAAAAAACTTAAAAAACGTAATTTTTTTTTTTAGTTATGCAAATGATAAGAGTTTTTTTAGCTATCAACCTAGTTGTGATTTAGTTGCTGTATGGGGATGCAAATTCTCCACTTTCTTTTTTTTGAATAAACCACTAAATTAATTTCTTACGATAATTTATGACAAATAAAATAAAATTAATTATTCCTTTCTTTTGCACATGTGAATTTTAAACTAAATTTTATTCTCCAGTATTCTTATTTAGTTTATGTAGAATTATCATTTTTTTAATCAAAGTTTGGGTCACGCCCAGCCGGCATGTCGGCCCGCCTTTTTCAGGACTGTTTGCTAGCCATGGGTTGTCGTGAGCCTACCATTTCACGATACAGGGTGACCCAACCTGAGTCACCATGCGATTTTGATAGGCCATCAATATACATCAGCCTGACCCGAGTTTAATCGGGCCAGGCCATATTTCATCCCGCAATAATATATTTTTGAGCGATGTTTTAGTAGCAGACGCTATTTTTGGTGAATGGAGAATTATTGGATACAGATAATTTAATTTAAGAATATATATTTTTTTCATTTTCTGTGGACATAAATAAAAGTGGACATAGTGGTAGTTATTGGTGGCACGTCCACCTCACACTTGATCGCAAAAAAATGCATTGAAAAGTCTCAATTGCCTATAAACAGGAAAAGAAAAATTGGATTAGCGCCCGTGAACAAATGAATTAAATGCAAAACAGACCCTCCTCAACTTTTGATTTCCGCAATCACACCCTGAACTATCAAAATTTGTAAAATTACTCTTTTTTCCTAGTTCATTGTAAATGATTAGAACCGTTAGTCTTGAGGATCACATTGTCTTGTTAAGAAAACATGGTTTATATGTCCGTACAAAATGTCATCAATTAACTAATTAGTTACTAGAGAAATAGTGTCCAGAAATGGTACAAAATTACGAATATAAATAAATTCATTGTCTCATTAGAATTTATTGAAAGTGCTTGTCTTAACTGATCACATTGACTTGTTAATAAGCACGATATTTCATATATCTCTATTGAAAGTATCAATAATTAACTGATAAATAGAGTGATGTACAAACACCTTAAACAACAAATTTGCTTAAATATGTTGTGTTAATATTTTCTTTAAAAATTCGAATACGTACACATAGATATTCGTACAATTTTAATACTTGCTTATCGGTCATGATAGCTATGTACACTAGTAGTCGTGGCCCTATGTTACAAAAACACGGCACAGTCTCACCTATTTTCATTATACTTGTTCCGACTCAATCAGAGACTCTCAATCAGGTTCCACTCCGTTAGTAAAAGTTGACATGACGGCTACTTTTATAAAGTATCATAGTTTAAGGTCCTTATGGTACATATCAGAAGTTGAGTGGTGTACATTTGTATAAGGGCAAAATCGGAAATCCAACACTTATATATATACCACTCAAATTTCCAATCTATCAGGAATTTATTTCTACCCATTCAAATTACAGTTATGGACTTTTTCAAGGACGACAAGAAGCACACCGGCGCTGCCGCTGCCACCGTGCCAGGCGGAGAACACCATGGCGGAGAGCACCACAAGAAGTCCTCGACGGAGCTGCTCTCGAGCGCCAAGCTGGTGGCGGAGGCGGCCCAACACGCGCTTCATAACGAACACGACAAGATCGAGAAGGGCAAGGTGGCCGGGGCTGCTGCTGACCTCCTAGGGGCTGCCAAGGAGTACGGGAAGCTTGGGGAGGGGGGTGTAGCCAAGTACATCGATCAAGCGGAGGATTATCTCCATAAGTACTCTCACTCTGCCACCGCCCATACCGCCACCACCACGGGCCATGCCGCTACGCATGCCACAGGTGACGGTCATGGCGCTGCACATTCGAAGCCAGAGTCGGGCGCAGATCACGAGAAATCGGGGAGCGATTATCTGAAGATGGCACAAGGCTTTCTGGGGAAGCATTAATTTGTGGTTAGAGAAATGCTAGAGACAAACTCGCGACGTGGATCCTGTACGTTTTATGTAGAGCATATATGCTTTGATTTGAATTTTAAATTTGTTTTGTGTGATTTTTTATCAGTAAAATTTGCAACAAGTTGTGCAATATTAGAGCGAAAGTCGCAGCTGATTTTCGTGTATAAATCTTTATGAGACAAATTTTTAGAATAATTTTGTATTGTCAATTGCGCTACGATTTTGTGTTAGAACTATAGCTCATATCTTTGTTGAAGACTTCTTCTTTTTTGGTTTTGTATTGTCAACCATAGAAGATGACATGCCTAATTTTGTGAAAATGAAAATGATAGCATAATTTCAGAGATAAGCTCAGCTTTTATAAAAATATAGAAAAAAGGAAGCTAGTGTTATAAATCCAACTGTATGCAAGATGCATAACAACCAAACCCATTTATTACTTTCAATAACTTCACTGTTTCAAATTTGACAAAGGAGTTGAATTCGGCTATAAAATCAACACAATAAAGCAATGGAATGGCACATAAAGAAAGGACCGAAAAGAGAGGAAAACGAGAGAGAATAAAAGTGGAAATGGATTTAGTTTAGTTTATATTTTTAATTTTATTTTAAATATTGTACCATGTTGTAATTCCTCTTTTTATATTAATACAAGTATATACCGCTGTTAGTTCTGTAGGATAGACCCAAGTTAGTTTTAACTTGATGTTGAATCACGTAATTCTTGTTCTCTTATTTTATTTTTCTGCAGATTATTGTATTTATTTTCTAGTATGATTCATAACACGTTATTAACATGAGTATCTACCAGAAAAATATTTTTAGATTCTATCAAAAATTTGATAAAATTTTATAAATTTGTCAAATTTTATATCTTGAATTTTTGGAAAAAAAATAGAAAAGAGTACCATGATAAATGAGATAGGTATTGCAGCAGTAAGTGATGTGGGTCCACCAATTGAAAACTTCAAGCAAATTGTAGCATTAAATAACGTGGGGTCAAGAATTGAAATCTTCTATAAACAAATAGAAATTAATGCATTCCTACTTGGTTTAAAGGAGTGAAGGGCATTATTTCTCTGCATAATACGCCTATACAAAGTTACATGCATACGGGTACAAGGGAAGTAATTTTATTATTTTGTAAAATATTTTAGTTTAATGTTTTTATCGATGATAAATTAAATACTAATTTGCAGTTTCTAGAATTAAACAATTGAAAGCCGTGGCGGCCCATACTTAGCCAAATTTTATCTATGATTGAAAAAATAGGAGATTTTTATAAAAGTTTTGAATACTAATTTTATCATTGAAATTTTATAGATTTGTCAAAATCTATATTTTTACAAACTGAGCAAATGTTGGTTATCATATGTTTTTTCACTATATTACTATCAAGTATGACCACCTGATAATGACTTTTACTTTAGGTGTTTTGATAAATGTTAAAAAAAAAGACTTTGTGATTTTGAAAGTGTGTGTTTTCCGACACATACATAAATAACAAAACTTGTCAAATTATGTGGCAACCTACGCAGGCATGAGTTGTTCAAAACAACATTTTACTGAAATAGTATTATTGTCATTAATGCTAAAGATATTAGTAAAACCATTAATCTTTCTCCATGATATGGTGAGACTATGTTATAACAGGTGCCTTGATAAAATTACACAAGTTTTTACAGCATCAAAATATTATGCAATAGCCTGAGTTACCAGCTCATTCCAAAATTGACACTTTAATGGTTAATGATATTTAAAGGTGAATAATCAAACCCTCTGACATACTAAAGTTAATAAATAATTATGCTTATAAGCCTGACCATATATATATTGATATTTAATTTTTGGCTTAAACCTAGAGGAAATGAATTGGTTAATGATAATTATCACTTTCGCATAATTGGCACTGAAAATAAATATAATGACTTTTAAGGGCCCCTCAAACCAGTTTTGCTACATTCCTTCGTGTGAAAGGTAGAAGGTAAGCATTGTAAATGGTGGCATGGAAGTAGGTGTGGACCCTTAGCCTAAATATAACATTGATTTGGTATGTTAGAGTTGACCCCTACATATGAGTATGAGTCGAAAATGAAATAAAGGCAAGATCATTTGCCCCCTTACAATGAATTGACTATTCCATTCTTGTTGAGCTAAAGTAATTTGGAAGTGTGATTATATAATGCCTAGATTTTAGTGTTCTGTATTATTTCTTGATTCTTAGAAAAAAGTAGAAATGGCCACACAAAATAAAGAAAAGTCTTAATTGTATTAAGCATATGATGAACAAAATTAGAGTTGCTGGCAAACCTCTAAATTAACAGTTAGAGTTGTTCAAATTTTAAATTATAAGGTACAAAACATGCCTAGAGATGGATGTTTCCGAATCTTTATTACAATGAAATCAAATCTGAGTATGGTCCACTTCTAGATATGCTTGCATTGAGTAAGTACTCTGCTTCTATATAACGGCATAATAACTCTTATACAAGTTCGTTATGGGATAAATTGTTCATCTATGCACATAATGATACATACAAAAGTTACAAAAGGTGTTGAACTTATCATTTGGTTGCCCTGTACTTCTCCCAATCAGGAGGAGAACAATATCATTTTACTAATGAATAAGAAATATTTCAGAATGTATTTACATGAGATTATAATGATTAATGCTACAGATAAGAGTAAGGAAAGATTTATCCCAAGTTATGTGTTGCAAAAGCTTTATACAACAACAATATATAGGATGATCCTTATAGAATTGATTGTGTTAAAAGGAGAAAGAAATGAAAGATAGAAGAAACAAATGAACAATATATAAAGAAATAAAAAATTTGTTTTTGCTTTGTGTGAGGCTTGAACGCAAGATCTGAAAGTAGGTTGATACCATTATAAATCCTTCCTTCTGCCATCAAAGACATGACCCGATGAATATTATGATTTTACACAAAATATTATGTGATTCTATTTGAATGGTGGTTCAATATGGGTAAGACAACAGATCGCTGCTTATTGATCAATGTATCTTTGTGAACTATTTAGAGATCTTAGTCAAGTCCTAACAGTGAAAGCTATCAAACGACAATCATTCATATAAACATTTAATGATCTACAGTAATCCAATTATCATTTAAATTAAGGAGAGAACAGAAAAATAATATTTATCAAAACCATCTAAGGGAAAGTACTATAAATAAAATAGTAGGTGAAAGTGGGTGGATGATCGAGACATTCACTCACCACAATTATGCATTTGTGCCTCGAGTTATTCTATATGTTTCATGCTTTTGGTGGAGGAAGAGACATATAAAGATAGAATATAAGATAAAATAATGTGGGAATTGAACCAATTTGGTCTATATTTTCAGTTTTATTTTACATATTGCACCATTTTGTAATTCTTCTATTTATATAAATAAAAATATACGCCGATATTAATCTCATGAACTAGGCCCAAATTAAACTTGTTTTAACTTGAGTATGAACCATGCAATTTTTTGACTCTTATTTTACTTTACTGCAGATTATTTTATTTTCTTTCTAGCACGATTCACAACAAACACATCTATGTCATATTTGATAGAAATTCATTTTAAATGAGATTTTTCGTACAAATAATTTTCATTTTTAAATTTGAAGTCTTCAAGAGTTTTGGCTTGTTAATAGGCAACGACACAAGTAAATGTCATGTTTTGTTTTGGGAGTTCATAAAAAACAGTTTTATTGCCAGTGACACAAGTAAATGTCATGTTTTATGTAAATCTCATTTGATGTGAAATTTCGAATTGGGGACCATTATTGATTCAGTTGAAAGTATGGCAACTTCATAAAATGAATCAAGAACTAACGTGAGCAATTAAGAACATGAATATTAATCTCCAAATCTGTCAAAAACATGAAATTTCAAGGTTAATCTAGCCTTAGTCCTCATTCTTCAATACATTGTGATTACAAATCCACTTTAAACCTCCTAAAACTACCCAAGAATGGGTTAGAGAGTTGCTACAATGGTTTCTATACGGACTTTCTATCAAAGTTACAGGGACGGAGAATATATTATTTCTTCGCAAATGCAAATAGAAAAAGAAAACCAACGTTTGTTCAAATGGTAGTCATGATCTGTAGACACCAGAATGGCAAGGACTGAGAAGAATCCAAAATTTTTGCCTTCATCTTATAGCATGCATACCAAGAATGTGAAAATATTTGGGAAGGGGTAGCTTCAACAGTGTTCACCAAACATCTCTTTGGTAACGACCATCCATCTGCAGTTTCTTCACTATAGCCTCGGCCTTTGTAGAATCAACTTTATCCTGAAATTATCACACGAGTAAATAATCTTACATTGATTTCGTAAAGTACAACTCTAGATCAGACCTGCTTCTTGTTGCAATAATGATCAAATGTCAAAACTTTTAGATGTAATAAAATGGCATGGTGCCAAGACACTCCAATCATTCAGTTGAAAACAAAGTGCCACTTGCTAAGACTCTCAAGTAAGCACAAGAAAGAAATGTGTTGAAAACGCAATAACAGCCCTATCCTTAACCAGCAGGATTTCAATTGGAATAGTCACTTGCAATATATAATTAAAGTTCAAAAGTAGCTACTGATTGACTTGAGACTAATTTTTAGCTCTGAAGAAAAAGACGGGATGCTGCCAGCAAGAGAGGAAGAGAGAGTCTACTTCGTACCTGCCCCTCAACTATGACATGCAACATACGGTGAACATCTCTGGCCATACCCTTTGCATCACCACAAACATAAAGGTAACCACCCTCCGAGATTAAACTCCAAAATTCTGATGCCTGACAATTGCAAAATTCACAAATGATGAACAAAACCTAGCAACATTTTTAATAACACAAGCGTGAGCTCTTCTACGTCATAAAGACTTACTTTCTGTTTCATCTTATGCTGAACATACTCCTTTTGTGGTCCTTCTCGTGAGAATGCAACGACAAGCTCAGACACCACACCATGATCAACAAAATTATTGAGCTCATCTTCGTAAATAAAATCCTGCAAACAATTGTCAACTCAGAAATAAAACACATGGAATAGCTGAAAAGAGCATCCATAGTAATTATTCTCACCATTCTGCGGTTTCTACATCCAAAGAAAAGCAGAGCAGGACCAAGTTGAGCTCCTTCCATTTTCAAGGCCAACCTTTCCTGAAAATACTCATCTGTAAGCTAATAGCTTCTCATATAACAAGTGAAAGATAAAAATCTTATAATAAATTAGCACCTGTAAAAAACCTCTGAAAGGCGCTAAGCCTGTACCCGGACCAACCATGATAATTGGGACTAAGGGGTCTGCTGGTAATTTGAAATTAGATGTCCTGATAAAAACAGGAGCCGAGCTGCAATCAAGGCTTTTCTCTAGAGGAATTGCATTCTGTTATGGTTTAATGCGCCGCAGAAAACATTCGTTAGACAGTAAAAGGAAAACAAAAATGTAGCACAACTGTATGTGCAAATAAAGCACAACTGTGAAAGGTTCCATTCATACCTTCATCCAGGTAGAACACACTCCTTGGTGAATTCTCCCCGTTGGACTCGGACCGTAAACTACAGCACACGTGACATGAACTCTAGTTGGAGCAAATCTGCCACAAGAGCAAGGAATTAGAATTATGAACTACAACCGGAAAACCAGGCAACAACTATGTATATGAGATCTACAGACCTAGGGGAGGATGAGATAGAATAGTAACGTGGCTGTAAGCGAGGGACCACTGCAGCAAAGAATACACCAAGGGGAGGTTTTGATGATGGAAAGTCAGCCATTACATCAAGTACGCTTCTTTGACTTGCAACAACCCATTGTGAGTACTCATCCTGGGAAATGTCAAAGAGAGAGTAAATGGAGTTATGGACAACAAATCAGTGGTTAGGAGTACAAAATTACTATATCATGTAGTGATATTTAACACCTTGTAAAATCAACCAAACAACTTTTACGGAATGCACCAAAGACAAAAGGAATTTCTCAAAAGAACAGATAAATAAAATGGGTTCATTGCTTTTAACCACCCCCACCCCCCTTCTTTTTCCGTTCTCTTTTCAATCCAATAAGCACTCTACATTAAAGAGAAACAAACCCATCGATTGTTGGGTCAAACAATCAATGTAAAATTAAAATGAAAATGAAAACGGTCTGCAAGATTGTATGTCAAAAAGCAATGGTATTTTTTCTCAAATATGCAAAGACGCTCTACAAAATTCTATACTAATAATAAATTTAGAAAGAAAAGATTTCCATTACCTTTCCTTGAGGTGATGCCAAGAACTTAAGCTTTTCCGCCTCACTAGGGTCAGCCGCATGAGCAGCCAAAGCAAGTAGTGCAGCCTGCAACATATTGCCATTGCAATGTGATATCACAAATGAACAGACTACAAAGGAGAAAAAGGACAGAAACTTGATAGCTGGAAAAAAGAAAAGGATAAAAAAGAAAACTCACCTTTTTGGGAGGACTCAAAAGGTCAGCATAACGTGCCAGAGCAGAACGAATGGCGCATGGACCAGGGAAAGGAGGTGGTAACGAGCCTCCAAGAGGTGTACCATCATCTTTGTCAACATGAACAGAAAATATTAAATCTAAAGGCTGACCCAACAATTTTGCCGCTTCTTCAATAGTCTCATCACAATTCTCAGCATAAACACCAACATGATCCCCGGTTTCATATCTGGGATTGCATGAGACAAGAAAAGAATCAACTGTCTAATGAAATTATTCAAAATGGCTTAAATTTAAAAAATAATTGGTTTCTTTTTGTCCCCTGTGATTTTATTGGCCTAATGTGAAGATGAAAAGGTATAAGTTTCTGAATTGATCTAATTTCATTTCTATCAACTACATACACGAGTTGTGTGTATATATATCGAAATTGACTTCAAAACTCAATTGAATTGTGGTTATGAACTTACACAACTCCAGTCCCTGAAATATCAAACTCCAGATGTATGCAAGAGCGATCAGATTCAGGTTTGTGAAGTTCTCTTCGAACAGCAACATTGACTCTTCAGGAATTAGAACCAATTTTAAGGTCAGTAAAACGAAAACACCACACAGAAGAACATGCAGAAATACATAGGCAGTTTGCACACAGAGACACAGAAACATGGAGAGGAAACATCTGCATATCATAATACCTGCATGGGTGGTGAATATCATATGATGCATTCCCATTTGCCAAATTGGAGGGGTGGTCCTCGTAAGGTTGAACAGTAGGATCATGAATCACTACACGATACTCAGGAATGGCAGCTGTGTATGGGGTAGACACAGAGGTCAGATCATCCTTGTCCAAAAGTATCAGATCTAATTCAGGCCATAGTGCTTCCCGCCTAAAATGGAAGTGCGTGCTATACTTAGTATATAATCAAAATCTCCTCTTACCAGCTTAAGATCAGCTTTTATCCATATATATGTGTGTGTGTGTCCGTGTGTGCGTAAAGAATACAAGAGAACAAACAAACATAACATACCAAGCAGAAAAATCATCTTCAATGCACTGATCATCATCCCCTAGACCAACTGGAACAAGACGCTTTGCCCCTGGCACATGAAAAAAAATCAAATAGGATCCAACCTCTCAAGTGGGAAAAACATCACCTTTGCCAACCAAACAACAATGAAGAGAATAAACCAGGAATAAGACATCGAAGGTGCAATTTCACAACCAAATGCTCTGTCCCAATTGGAAGGCCAACCCTGAATGGTCTCAAAGAGCAGATCAGAGAATTCAACTCAAAGGCCAAATAACTACTGAGAAAAGACACCCCTTTATGATCAATGAGGAGAAAGAGCCGGTCAGCCCATTTGACTATTCTGATAGAAGAATGACTAAGAATCATTCTCAATCCCAAATACCTTACACAGCCAACCGATAAGAGCCTTTCGCTTATGCAACCTTCACATTCAAACTAACCAAAAAAATACTTCTATACGTTTTGAGAGCTCGCCCACAATATGTATTCGTTTTTATTCTACTTATTATGGAATTTATTATTATTTGGAAAAGAAAGTAAGAAAAGAGAGTCAACCCACCAATTACAACAGATGCTTGACATGGAAATTCCTTCCAAAGTCAGCCCAAAACGTAAGGACCAAGATAGACAAGATGGTGAATAAGGTGCATATAAGAGAACAAACAAATTGATTTGATCTAGGGTATCGACATACCTTGTTTCACAAGTTGTTCATCAATTACTTTTCCAATCTGTTTCATGCAGTAGCAGCCAGAAGTCAGAGAATAATATATGACAGGAAATATCTGACAGAAACAGAATTTTTTCTTCTGAGAGAGAGGAAGCTATGGAATATGGATATGTAACTTACCTTGTTGAAATGTTCATACTGACGATTGCCAAGGCCAAATACGGCAAATCTCAACTGTTGAAGCCACGGTTCCTTTTCTTCTCCCTGGAAAAATTTTAAATACCTCTTCCTAATTAAAAAAATTAAAAAAATAAGCTATACCTCCACATGCAAAAGCCATACTAACTAATAACACAATTTGATTGACTGGACAAATTAACAGACCTCGGTGAACCATTTGTAAAATCTAGCAGCATTATCAGTTGGCTCTCCATCTCCATACCTACAAGCACCCACCCAAAAATTGGTTATATAAGGGCCTGGTCTCCCATAAATTCTGATCTGTTAGTGAATCTAAAAAAGGGAAATAATTTAACATACGTTGCCACCATGAAAAATGCCAAAGTTTCTTTCTTCAGCTTTTGTTCGTATTGATCATCATCGGCAGCGTAATCATCCTGACCAAAATACAACAAACGATAAGCACATATCTAAGCTAAGTGAGCAGTATCCCATGAGAGTTTGAAGAGCATCATACCATGTCAACAACTTTCACAACTCCCTTTTCATATCTAGCTTTGATCTCTTCTGCTAATGACTACATATGAAACAGACATGAGGAAGCATGATAATCAAAAAGCCTGCAAACTTTCCAATACAAGATGATTGATGCAAGAACCAAAAGTACAAGGAACAAGTAAAAACAAGTAGCAATGAAATCAAACAACATCAAACACATCACATACCTTACAATGTTACGAACAAAACATTTACACGGCCAAGGTTTCTTCAAACCATTTTCATGGCCATTTGATTGAAAAATAAAAAAAATCAAAGTAGTTAAATGATTTTATATGAACCACGTATCCTCGTAGTGCCAACTACAAAGTTTGCTAGAAGAGCCACTGTTCGCCCATAATCAAAATACGAGAAATTGGAACCATGTTGCTCATAAAAACATCCACGGCCAATTAATTTCAACATCGTCTCTGAGTATGGCGCAGCAGAAGACAGAGAAGGAACAAGAAACAAATATCATTTGAACTCAACTGCAATGACAATGTACCACACAGACAATAGAAATCTTGTTACCCAGTATAGAATTGACGATTGGAAACGAATTCTGTGCTACAAGCCCAGAATCATGGGTCGTACATGCAAACATATCTTCTTCTAATCCTGCAATGCAGTGATCTCGTGCACTCCATTGCCTCTTTAATAGGCAAATAAAATAAAAAGCTTAAAATTTCAATTTTTTAGGTTTGCATATGTGGCGTTGATAGTAAATTAGAAGATATATCCATGTGTCTACCAAAAGGTTAAGCATAATCAAGCCATCCTAATATAGATTCCAGGACCAAAAGGGTAGGAGATTCAGCAGTAAAAGGAATAAATGATGAAGAATCAGGGTTGGAATTTTATGGGTCCGAAAAGTTAAGAAGCTTTAGCACAAAAAGACAGAAAAAAGATAAAGCAAAAGGGAAAGCATAATCCTTTATTCTCAAGTCTCATCATTATTCTTTGACTCAAGTGCACAACAAATTAGCCTAATGATATTTCCTGTCTAAAGATGCAATCCAACCTAATTTAGATGCACATATACAATTTACCCTCTCATAAAAAGTTCATCCTCAATCATAAAATTAGCCCTTATGGTTCCCAAAAGAGAGGAGATTCTGTGAAGAGACAGAATCCTCATCATAATCTCCAACACAGTCCTAAAAAGGAAGGGAACACTAAATGGCTCAACACCCTAAATTTAAAGATTAAACCAACGGACCTGTCCCACCAATCTATCCAAACACTGTTCAATCTCCTAAAACAAAGAGATTTCTTTTATGCTCCACTTGAACTATACGGATACTGTTTATTCCCGGGTATATTTAAATTTTGGGACTCCGGTATGAGCATTCTCCATATTCCGGTCTCTACTTTAGATCGTGTGTTGTATGTACAAAACTTAGGGCCTTCACTTCAGAGCCCCCGGCATATGTAATAAAATTTAGGGTGGGAATAAAGTTCCATCTTCAAAACCAGAATCCAGCCTAATTTCGGTGCACAGAAAACAAATCACAATGCCCTAAAACCGTAACCATTTCCTAAAATTCAATCAAACATCACCAAAACAATCAAACTAAAAACCAAAACAATCAAGCACATCAATTCGACCTTGGCGAACCCCTCGGCAGTCCCGGTCTGAGTACCGAAGA
>MKEJ01035012.1:0-15051 GCA_001753735.1 Embelia ribes
AATAAATTTTGTTACAAAAATACAAATTTAACAAATTGCAGACCACTATTATAACATAGATAACCAACAATTTTACAACTATTACGATCTTTGGCAAAAAATAATATTTTTTGTTCTATTAACATTCGTCATTTTCTTTTAAATGCATAATAATTGAAACCATTGAAACAACATTAATATAAGTTATCACCAGGACCTAAAATCAAGACTCATCATGCTATTGAACTTCAAAATCGTCTTGCATAGATAGTCATACATCCAATGATATACTTCCAATAATCATTTGGTTACAGCTATGTTGTTTCTAAACTTAAGCCTTAAAAACTTAGCATTTATACTTAATTGTACTTGATAACATCATAATGCTAGTTTAAAAATATGCTTGTATCAATAAAAATTTCAGCAATTTAGTCATAAAGTCGACGATATCTAAATTCTGAAATATGTTATGCAACCAAAATCCTTATGTATTGCATCAAGCAAAGTAACAAAATTTTCTTACATAGCACATCCACCATGATATTGCTTTAAATTGCTCTACAACTTAATTGAGTCATTTAAAACAAAGTAGACATAATACTATTGTAACGTTCCGGAAATTCAGAGAAAAATTCACTTTTAATAATATTATATAGCATAATATAATATTATTAAAATATAGTATATGACGTATTAGTGACGTGTATGATTTTATTTATAATAGAATAATATAATACGTAATGCGTAGTTTCGTGAAGCGGAAATAGCGTCGGTTAGTGTAGAAACGGAATTGCGGTCGGAGTTTATCGGTAGATGCGTTAAGATGCGTAAATTGAGTTTCTGGCACTCAAATGCCATCTGAAAATTATTTGACACTTCCATTAGTGTCTATATGTGATTTCAAGGGTTTTTGGAAATTTTCAGCCTGAGGTGTTTGGACCCAAAATTCCAGTAGCTCTGATTGATCCATGTGCATTTGGATCAATCCAATTTGTCAGATCGATTGATCCAAGTGTTGTTGGATTGATCCACCTGTTTTGACTGACTTAAATTGAGCGGACTAAAATACTTGTTTTCTTCATTTCTAAAATACCAATTCCAAAAATATATAGAGAGAAAGGGGTGGTGGCTTAAAAGTTTCACACCTTTAAGCCTCTATATCATCTAGCTACAAGGCTCGATTTCGAGTAAAAAGTATATTTTTTTCACCCTTGCAACGAGAAGATCGTTTCTATGTAAGTTTCTCTTCCGTTCCTTTTTTGTTAAATCATCTTGATTTCCGTGCGTCTTTTGTACGTGATATTTTTCTTGATATTCTTGTTCATCATTATGAGTTGAATACTTTTATGTCTCGGAGTTTAACAATTTGATTTTATTTGATAAATCAAATCAAGGTGCGTAGAAATGATGGATTTGGGCCTTTTGCTTAGAAAGTCTCCGGAGTGCTTCTAGTGCATTTGTAGGTACGGTAGACAATAAATTCTAATTTAAGTTTGAGAATTTGGCATATGTGAATTATGTATGTTACCGTTGAAAAAGAGAATTTACAAAATCCCTTAGGCGAATGCGTTTTCATAGTGTAAGTATGAATTCTAACTTGAACTATAGACTTGTAGGATACAGCCGTGGAACGTAAATTGATACATTCATGAGGATATATTTGGAGTAGTTGTTAGTAGTAGTATAACATGATTTATTTAACTTGCGTAATTAAACTTCACGCGTTATTAATATTGTAGTTTATCATTTATATGGAATTTTCGTAGATCATCGTTAGCATGATATTCATTTTTACAAAAATTATGTATATCATGAGTGGTAATGTAAATCGTACAAGTACAAGAATATGATATTTAGATTCATGGGGGAGTATGACATTTGTGTAGGACAGTGTATCACTTTTTTAAATAAAGAAACAATGAGGCCTACAGTCTTACTGTGAAATACAAGAAACCTGTAGTAGGGAATATCCATTTACTCGACGTAATGTGGGCAAATGGTAAATGAAGGCTTTGTTTTCGTTGCAATGCGAGGGCCAGAACTTAGCTGCAGTCGTTGCCAAATTTTATGTAGAAGTATATACATGTCCGAAATAATGTCAAAGTGGCGTGCATGTAGTTTTAGTGCAGTTTCATGTAGAAGAGACATACATTGCATACATGAGTAGTTTATATATTTGTTTCATGATTTACACTCATTTATGCGTATACATATCCATACTCATGCATCTTTTATGTATTGTTTAGACCCTTATTTAAGTTTTTGCAGGTTGTCTAAATGTTACTTTTCCCCATTTTCTTTTCTTATATCTTGTATTATAGGTCCGGTGGTGGATATCGAGCATCATTAATGATGCGATATCATATTATATATACCTTTTGGATAACTAGGACAGGCGAAAGGAAGATGAAAATTTTATTTTGATTAGTACCTTACCATTCTGTTGTAATATTTCAAGTATATAAAATTTATAGTAGATGTGTACAATGATATAGTAGTTGTAGAAGTTGGGTTAGAAGTGAAAGTATAGATACGTTTTTATCTTCTATGAGACCAAAAACATGTATATACCTTCTATTATTACTCTTTTTAACAAGCAAGTAGTTTGTGGTATTATAACCGTAAATAGACAGATTTACGATTTTGTTTATATATATATATATTTCAGTATTGGCGTTGGCCTTCGATCTTTAGTTTTAGAATAGGTTGATTTTATCGTATTGATGTGAAATACTATAGACTGTGAGTAGTATCGTCCTGCAATGACGATTAGTTGCGTTGATGAGATAATGTTAAAAAATATGTTTCCATTTTATTTTTTGTTCTATAAAATTTTTCTTTTTTTTTATTTTTAAAAAGAGAAACATATAAAACTCGTACCCCAGGTTTTTCGGGATTCGGAGCACGACAACTATAATTTTTATTAAAGTATTATATATATCAAACACGTTACTGCACTCAAAATTTACAGTGCATATGAAAGCATTCATCATTGGCAAGTATTGACTATATTACATTATGCTTCCTTCAACATAAGATGAGTAATTGATTAAAAAAAAATTATTTATTACTCCAACATGTTATATCACTAAAATTATTTCATGCTAGAATTACGATAACTTACGAAGTTCAAGAATATAAAAATAACATTTGCAAAAAATAGGTTTAGTGAGATAATCTTTATTCTTAAATTATCAGAAATGAATTTGAAAATTCCAGCAATAGAAAAAAATATCATCAAGCCAAAATTAGTGAGTGATGTGAACTACTAATAAAACTCAATAAATCTTGTAATTTAATCCCACTAGTGGGTTATGTAAAACATTAATAAAACTAATAAAAGATTTGTAACTTACTTCCACTAGTCATTAAAACTACAATAAAAAATAAAATTTTATAACTTAAAATTATAAATTTTGTAACTTACTCCCACTGCATCATAAGGCTTTTAATGAAAAATACTAAAATCATTTTGAAATAAATATCATTAAATATTGCCATAAAATACTTTTTTGGATGCAAAAGAAAAAGATGAATCACAATAAACTTTCACATACAAGTGAAGTCAATTATCTATAGTCTATTTTTACGTAATGAAAATGGATTTTAAATTTACTTGCTTGAACCATTTCACAACTCTTTATTAGACTCTAAAATGATCACTTGAATGCATAAATTATATCGTAAATCTTAAACGGAAGCAATCATGTATAAATATATATATACTCCTTAAGAATAGTATAAAAATAAGATTTTCTTAAAACTATTCTTTATAATCCTTACAAAAGTATATAATTTATCATCATGGAGTGGTGGAACATTAATTTATTTTTCAAATAGTAAGAGAACAATAACAAGATGTAGAGATATGATCACAAAAAAATAAAATACGGGCCTAAATATCTCAGTAGCCACCCCCCACCAATTTTACAATCAGTTTTCAAACACTTGAACAAGAGAATAAAATCATTGTTGGATTTTATATTAGGTTAGCAATAAAGAGACCAACCCCCTTTCTAAAATCCAATTCTTTTAAATCTGATTATGAGAATAATCTAGAAGTTCAAGGCATAAATTTTATCTCCCTTTGTTATACTGCTTAACAACAATCTTAATATGAAATAAATATAATAAGTACACCAAAGCAAGTTTTTCCACAATATCATAAGTGGAAAACTTTTAACCTTATTCATTAGACCCTTATCCAATATAATATTTCTACACCACCTTTTTAAAGTGATTCATACCATGTAGAAAATTATATATATATGAAAAATATAAGCAACATTTATAAGAGCTTCTATATAGTTATACTCTAAGAGTGTTTTATGTGTATGATTTCCTTTTCATAATGAAATCCACAAACACACAAATATGAGTTAATTTTAAAACCAATTTTTTTACACACTTTGCGAGTATATAGGACCAATATTTCTATCACAAGAATAAAGATCATCAGTAAATAACTTGCATTAATTTTCAAACCATGATTCAATTTCGTTATAAAATAGATTAATAATCTATAATCAAGTCTATAAAACTAGAATAATAAATACCCAAAAAAAAAAAAAAAAGCATTATTGACCAATCTTGGGTTAAAATAAAATAATTTATTCCAGAAATCAGACAAATGATAAAAAAAAACGACATTAATAATGAAAACATTTCAACCAAACTCTTATTATGATCAAATTTTATGCAAGGGAATGATGAATATTTCTTAAGATTATAAACATTTATCGTTACTATTTCTTTTAAAAATAAATTGCATCATTTTGAAATAAAATTTACTTCATATCATCCAATTACTAATAAAAGGAAACAAGAAATATGTGATTGGGACAAACGTTACTTATATAAAAACCCATTTGTAGATAAACTTTGAAAAATGAACTTCTAAATAAACATTTATGGAAAAAAAATGATGTTTGGTGAATATTAATTTTTAAGTGCTTACATATTTAGAAGGCTTTCTAGTATGTTTGGTTAATAAGTCTAAAATGACTTGCAAATGTATATTTCACTATCATTGCAATAAATTTATGATACAAAATTAATGATAAATGAAACCTTAAAGTTGTTAGCATCAACCAAAATGAAATCAATACCTTAAAAGAATTTGATAATTAACTATGTAAAAACACAAAAAAAAAAAAATCAAGTTTATTAATTGCTAAAATTCAAAATTTATCAAAAAAATCTAAATATTCATAGAAAAGTAGTAAAAATAATTGTCATCTCTATCAATTATTGCATAATAAATTGTCATCTCTATCAATTATTGCATGAAAGTAAAATTGAATTTACAGTTGCATTTTGAATATGATCCAATGAGTTTTTTCTTTGTCTGATGACGAGTCATCATTGCTTTCAGTATCCTCATCTCTACTCAAGTATTCTCCATTTCCATCATATTTTTTGAATTCTTCGTCAAACATTACTTCTTGTTTTATAAAATTATGTACTGTCATTGAGGCCACGATAATTAATCTTTGTGTTCTAGATGGGTAGGAAGCCATACACTTTAGAATTGGCCATCAAGCTTTCCAAACACCAAATCAACAAAAGTCTTGTGTAACTCATAGTTCCATATTGCTCTACGCTTTGATTATTTTATATTTTGAAGATTTGAGCCGATGATTGCATTTTGATTAGAATCCATCTACTGATGTGAGCATAAAATTTTGACATAAAAAAACTTTTAAAAAATATAAAACACTAAAATCTAATCTAAAATAAATCATTTTTTTCGCAAAAATCTAAATCAAACAACAAATCAGGAATTTTTTATGACATGCTAGTAAAAAAACTTTAAACTAAATGTGACAAGTTCTAGTTAATGTTCTCATTCATGCTATTCAATGTTTTCATTTATCCTATTCAAAGGTCTCATTCATCCTATACAGTAGATTAATTTATATATATAGTACCAATTGATCAATAAATTGTGTCTATCTGAGAAACAAAAACTGGGTAAATTTTGCCTAGAATTATATACGAAACAACAACATTAATTACCCAATGCAAAACAATTGCACTAAATAAACAAGGTTAATTGCTGTCTTGAAATAATCTCATATCCTGTTATAAAATATTTTTATATCATCAATAAGATATAAAAGATACATACATAGCAATCACAGATTTCTTAATCTAAAAATTCACGGAACAAATTAATGTAATTCTCATATACTTGTATTTATTCATGCCTAATAGTGTGTGCATGTCTATATATATATATATATTACATACTTATATAGACATTGCAATCACAGATTTCTCAATCCATATAAAATTCATGAAAAAAAAATATGTAATTCTCACATAGTTGTGTTGATTCATGCCTAATAGCATATAAATACGCTCTTCCATAGATGTATATACATATACAAAAATATCTGCATAGAGAGAGAAACAATTAGGGCAAAGAAGAAAGCTGTGATTAGGGTGCTCGGATTTGAGATTAGTTCGTGTGATTTCAGTCTCCAATTGATTGAATCCTAGCTGCAGCAACAGTTCGATTAAGCTTCTCTCCGTTTCTCTATGTTGTTACGCTATTTTATTTGGATAAATTGCCCATATAACCTTACGAACATAATAAATTGAACAAATGACCTTTATTTAATAATTTTTGCAAAATATGACTTTTTGGACATTTTTACCATTTTCTTTTCTTTTTTTTTTAACATTTTTATCCTCCCCACATTCTCTCTCTCTCCACCAGCAGCCATGCCACCCGAAGCTTTGCTGCTTCCCTTCCTGGCGATGCCATCCTCCAGACCCGTACCTCCCCAGCCACGCGCCGTCCCCATACCCTCCCTCTCCATCTCACGTGCCAAGCACTCAAAGTTGTAAGACGGAGGAGTTCGCTGCAACCTCCATAGTCGAGCTCGCTTCTTCATCTTCTCCTTCGTCTGATTCGAATCAGAAGCTGCAGAGGTTCGATTTTGCCGAGGTTTAAAGAATGAAGAGGTTGTTCGCATTGATTTCGAACTGCTCGGGTTATTTATAATCCATTTTCTATATTCGAAGTTTAAATTTATGATTATTTTGTGTTGGTGAATAATTTATGAATTAGAAGTAATGATTTATGAATTATCAATAATTTTATCTAAATTCACTGGGGTTGATAGATAGATAGATGATTTGATTCATCAATCATCAATAATTTTATTTCTTAACCGTTTCTTTAACTATTTCTTAATTATTTAAGTTGTTTAAGTTTATTTTTTAATTACTTCATAACTATTTAAGTATTTCTTAACTATTTTTTAACCGTTTCTTAACTATTTTTTAACTACTTCAACAAAGGATAAAACTGTTTCTTAACTGTTTCTTAGCTATTTCTTAATTGTTTCGGTAAAGGGTAAAACTGTTTCTTAACTACTTCCTAATTGTTTCGGCAAATGGTAAAATGTCCAAAATGTTATATTTGACAAATATTATTAAATAAAATTTATTTGCTCAATTTAGTATGTTTGTAAGGTCATTTTGGCAAATTTTCCATCTTATTTCTATCGATATTTTTTTTTTTTTGCGTTGTTATTTGCACTTTGTGAGATCGGCTTGCTGGAAGGTATAAAAAATTGGGCTTATTTAGATGGATTTTTAAAAGGATTAACTTTTTAATAAGTGGTGAAATAAAATATTCTCCAAATGCTCAAAAATTTTACAAATGTATTTTTGGTTCAGGAAATATTTCTATTGGTATGGCCAAATGCCCAAAAATATGGGAAAACATGATTTTTTTAAATCAATTCTCTAACCAAATTTTTCATTAAGAGTATTTTCCGTCGATACCTTTAGAAAAAAAATGCTTTCCTTCTATTAAAACTAAAAGTAGAGTACGCTATGAATTTCCTTTACCATTTATAGACTAATATAGTCTCATTAAGAAAAACTACATATTTTGTACAACTTTAAGTTTCACCTCCTATGGAAACTTATTTACAATAATATTAAAAAAAACGTAAGTAAGAGAAAGCAACTTCATAATAGCTTTCATCAAAATTTATTTATCATTAATTTTCAAGCCGTAACCTTTTCCCATGTTTTTATAAGATTTCTACATATTCATTAAGAGAAATCATAAATATAATTTGTTTTTTCTTTAAATGTTGATAAATACATTCACCATAAAATGTTAATTTAATCAAAATAATTGGATTTGTGGGTAACCAAATTACAAATGACTAAATAAACAAAAATAATTATGAATATAATAATATCAACTATCAAACCTTTTATGTTTTTGGACATGTGGGCAACCGAAAATATAAAGGACAAAACAAAAAACAAGTATTCAAATATAAAAGTACCAATACAAACATGCATCATCAAGATTTTGTAAACGTGGGCAATCAAAATCTAATATGAATACCAAATAATATTAATTATAATATTCATTAAAATTGATTAAAACATATGTTTCGTTTTAATCAACTAATAATATGAATATTAGCCAAAATTTTATTAGCTACTTAAATATATGGCATGAAATCAAAACTTAATATTCATTTAATTTGATAAAACATGTGTTCCGTTTAATCAAACAATGATATGAATATTAACCAAAATATCATTATATACAAATATATGCATAAAAGCTATGAACATAATATCTAATATTCATCAAAATTGATTAAAGTATGTGTTGTGCTTTAATCCACCAATACTATATAAACAATTAGTTACTAAAAACCTAATATTCATCAAAATTGATTAACGCATGTGTTGCACTATAACATACTAATAATATAAATATTAGAAAACTAACTAGTATATTCGTACAAATTCAAATGGTATATAGAAAAAGTAACACTAACTGTTAATATTTATCAATTTTGATTAAAACATGTATTTTGTTTTAATCTTACAATAACATGAATATTAACCAAATTCACATTCGGTCAAAACATATTATTATATACCATGATATGATTGTAAAGTTAAACTAAATGCTAATATTCATCGAAATTGATTAAAACATGTGTTGCATTTTAATTAAACATTAATTTGAATATTAGCAAAACTTCATTCTTTTTTTACATATGATCATAATATCCTCCCTTTTTTTTGTCAATATGTGCAAAAGAAATAAATCTTAAAGACATAACAACATCATCACTTAGCGATAAAAACTCATAATTATTGAATTCTTAAAAAAATTAATTCAATATAAATATAGTTTTCATTCAAAAAGATTTAATTTTGTTTCTTTTATCACATAATGAGAGGTTTGACTTTTTTTTAAGTCACATAATGAAAGTGGAAAAGAATCATCCTCTCCCACTAACGAAACTAAAATAAAAAACTTTCGATAAAAAGTTTTATATGTATATTTTATTGCTAATAATGCCAAGATTTTCATCCTTAACTTGATTAGTTAACAATTAGACATTACAATAATGACCAAAGATTTATTGATCAAAAAGTCGTTTCTCATAATTATTAAATATTTCGTTACCACGTAAACCATTAGAAGATGACCAAAACAAAATCACAAGTTCTAAATTAGGCATATTAATTCTTGTGTGTGATTTTTTTTCCCATACAAATATAATACGATTATTTAGAGACATTATGAGACTATAAATTATAGTCATAATTAAATAACATGACTATTTTTAGCTATGTCTAACGAACATAAAAATATATAATTAACGGATCTTTAATCTTTATGATGCTCACTATAATATTAATGATTAGAAAACATACATTGAGTATATGAGGATAATTAATCGGAAACGAGAAATTTGATGTTGCGGAATAATAAAAACAAGTATGCATGATGACACAACTTGTTGGAGAAATGAATCTCCCTCCTACCCAATTTCTACACTTGGATAATTTTATGTGTTTATTAGTGATACAAATGAAGTTTGTATCTTTTATAGCTCACTAAAGTATAGCTATAATATTACCCTCTCTCTACCGTCAATCAAAGTAGAGCTATAATCTACATTATCCATTTAGTAGAAGATGAAAAGCTTAACCTAAGAATTATTTTATTGACCACTAGGGGGATGATTAATATGGTAAATAACTTATGCAATTAACCAATAATGGTAAATTGTAAGAGTTGTAACATAAGCCCATGACTTTAGAAGTAATAACTCATGCAATTAACTACAAGCTAAATGGGTGTAGAACGGTAGCTCTTGCAATTATATATTAGACTATTGTAAAAATAAGTTACAACAAATGCTAATCTAACATTAACTAGCTAACTATAAAATATTAGTTGGTAAATTCATTCTAATTAAAATGAATATATACGGTAGTAACACAAAAACATCACAAACACTAATATGATTAGTATATTTTAAGGCATTTTATTGTAATTTTATTTAGTCAACTTTGTGGATACAGTCTAGGAGTGTGAATCGGTTCAGGTAACCCAAAATTTGAACCGAACATATTTAATTCTGTTCCAAATTTTTAGTGTCGGTTCAGGTTCGGGTTTAAAATATAAAAAAGTTCGGGTTTTGTGAGATTTCGGGTTCAGATTTTCTAAAAATATTTGGGCTTAAACCCAAAATCATTAAATATTCAATTAAAAAATATAATTATGACATAATGAGGGTTTTTAATGAAAGTTCGGATTTGGATTAATGACGATTTTTATTGACGGTTCATGTTCAATTCAGTTTTCGGATTTAGTCCGGTCTTCCTCAGGCCTTTCTCGGTTCGGGTTTGTGAAATTTCGGGTTCGGATTTGGTTCCAGAAAAAAAATTGTTCGGTTTTCGGGTTTTGAATTTCGGTTCGGGTTTAACCCCAACCGAACCCATGAACAACCCTAATACAGTCTAGCTAGCTCTATATATATAGCCAAGGACAAGGGTAGCGTCATCCACACCATAATGTTTTCCGAAGCATAAAAAATCAAAAGAACAAAAACAAAAAGATACTGAAAGAAGAAAATAGGTTAAAAGGGATGAGTCATCAAAGCAAGGAACTTTATTTTGTGTGTGGTTCTCTGAGATAACTACTCATCACTGCCATCATACACACAGGGATTGGGGTTTTCATATTTTTGGTTAAATTAATTCTCAAATCTTTTCATTTTTCTTGAATAATAATGCTTGGTGTGCCCACCTTCCATCATGCATTGCATTACATGCTCTAATCCTTACCAAGTTGGACAATAATTTAGAATCGGATAATTTTTTTATTAATTGGCATCTTTTATTACTCATTTGATGTGCACATAATAGTTGTCATGCGTCAGCTAAATGGGTTAATTTTTCATATAAGTTAGCTTTCAAGATTCTATCTTTTCCTTGAACTTTTCTAGTAAAAGCCGTAGACTCACTCCCATATCCCTTGATTTATGATAGTATTATAGAATGGAGAATAATTGATACCTTTTAAATTATTAAATTACTCAAATGTATAAAAATAGAATTTTATAATAAATATGCCATTGCAATATAATATAATTTAATTTAAAAAATTATATTCTTATGATTATAAAAACAATTCTTTAAGTAGTGTTACACACTCTTCTTCCTTGTATAATGAGCCAAGACCGACACGCTATGCTATCTCATCACTAGTACATTGTTGCATGACAATGACAACAAAATATTATACTAGAATGCAGCTCGCGTGAAGCATTGATTGTGTGTATTATTTTTTTCCCATATATTAATTTTAATTATTTTAAAAAAATGATATATTTTTATACAATATTTCATGTTTCTTTTTTTCTTTTTCTTTTTTCCAATTATTTAGGTTAATATCTGTTTAGGTTAATTTTAGGTATGTAAAAATATGTATATACTATGATACTTTTTTACAAAAAATTAGTGTCTATTTATATTAATTTAGGTATGTGAATATATTATTATGATAATATTTTTAAAAAATTAATATTTGATTAGAATAATACTTTTAAAAATTTATAGAGAATTTTATATTGGTAAGAATAATTTATGGATAATATTTTAAAAATATAGAATTTTAGTAATTTTTGTTATGATAAGTTATCTCATAGTTGTACAGAAATATAAATGTATATATTGGAAATGTTCATGACCTTATAGTAAATTTAATTTTAATAATTTATACTATGGTAAGTTTATATATATGTATACAATTTCAATAATTTCTAAATAGTAAGTTTTAAGGATCCTAATTTAGTCGGACACGTGTTAAGTAGTTGTACAGACAAATATCGCGATGAGAGCTACTATGAACAATTTTTATATACATAAAAAAAAATAAGAAGAAAAGAAGATTGTGAAAACTTCTTATCCAATTAGTCTTAGTTAATTACATATGTTGTTGTCCAAACACTGACATAGTTTATGTTGTACTCATTTCCCTAATTACCCAGGATACTATTTTTTTCGACTTTTCAGGATACCTTTTTCAACACATGAACATACCTGGAGAAGATCGCCAATATTGACAACTATACTCCCAACGAGCGGATGCACATTCACCCATTGATTTTCATTTACGACTTGGAGCCCGCCAAGTTGGTCTTGTAGCAGTAGAGTTATAAACGAAGGATCCGTGTGCTTGGTAGCGCCCATGGTTAGGTCCGGCTCGGGGCACGGGGGATAGTAGTGGAATGCAAAACTTTTCCTCTTGCCGCATTCGATCGAAGTTAAGTAATTAGGATCTACGCCAAGAGCCTCAGATAATATCTCTAATAGGGTATTCCCCAAATTAGTGATGTGCTTAATGTAATCCATCGTTGAAGCACTGCATACACAAAAGAAGAAACATTATCTAAGCTGGAGGTTTAGGTAGACTTTTATTTTACTTTTTCTAGTTTTAGTTAAGGTGTGTGGGATCACAACTAGCACCCATCTTGACATTTCCCTAGAAATTCTCAAATCTGGGGACCAATCAAGCCCTCCAATTACCATAAGATATTTGAGTTATTACCTCCAATCATGGTTTAAAATAATGTCGGTTGTTGCAACGATAACGATAATGATGTTGCAATTTTTTACGTCCAATGGATGTAGTATATCGGTTGAGTAAATTGTAGCTTTGTACTTTTTCCATCTGTCCTAATCTTATTTCTTTTGTCATTCTTTTCAAATTTTTGGTGTAGCAGCTCGTAACTGCCTATATAATACTGTAACAGTAAATATAATGGTTGTGGCAGCCAATGCACCTTCAAAAATTTAACACCGCTATATCGGTGCATATCTATTTTGGTAGCAGTCCAAAACATTACATAAAGGCATGACGACCTATATTTGAAACCACAGCAAATTCAAGATGGATCAGCGAAGATACCCCTTGAATTTATGATGTTCTATTCTTAACAGATTTGGAAAAACTATTGTTTTAGATCTACATCTATCTTAAATATTCTTAGTATCCAAACACATCATCTGTTTAGTTATCTATTTGCCTGATCAATCTGTAAAAGGTCACAACATACACTGTCTAATAGTCAACGAAGCAGCTAATTTTGTGTTCACCATTATATTAACACTACTATAACAAATCACTCCATAATATGGTAAATTTATCTCTCATTAATTATTTACCTGCATACTTGAGGTAGCTCATTAGGATCAATCTGGTCCGAGTAAAACATAGCAACGTTCAACGTGTCCCTCCAATTAGCTGCCCGCGATTGGAACAAATCGTAGTTACACTCATATCTCACTGCCTTCATCAGATCGCGTGTATAGAACGCCTTTTTCACCTCTCTATCTTGTTCATGAAACGCGCGAATTCCACTAATCATCCCATCTAGAATACCCTGTGGAATCCCATGATTTACCACTTGAAAAAATCCCCACTCTCCGGATGCTTTTGATACCTCTTCGATAATTCTTTTCCGCTCGTTGCTTATTTGTATGCCACCGAGATCGATGACCGGGACTTGAACATCGATCTTGATTTTACTTAGTTTCTCGGCTTGGAGCTCATCAGGTGGTCTAATAAATATTCTAGGGACAGTGCTTAATCCGGAGTCTAATAGGCCTTTAACACCAGCCTTAGATTCATCAAAATCTTTCACCTCTTTGGCCCTGTCATAGTCCATATCTCTCTCAAAGCAATGTCCTTTGGTGCAAAAATTGAAGATGGAGGGGCATTGCTATTTAAATTAAAGTCAACTATCTTGTTAGGCTGGCCAACACCAATTATTTACACCAATAATAAAAATATAATAATAAGGCCCGGTCGATTGGTGAGACAATCTGAAATGGAATCTGATCTTAAAAATTAGTATGAAGACTAAAATTTTATTGCGCTAGCTAAAAGCTACATATAGAAAATTTTAAATTAAAATATTTAATGAGGCTTTTAAAATTATGAGTGCTAAAGCCCAATCATACTTAACATTTGGAATACCCCCAAAAATCAGGATATTGTTTTGGTTTGTTTTTAAAATTTTTAGGTCAAAAATAATATCCTTAGTCTGAACAGTAATGCTTTGAAATATTAGTTGGAGAAAAAATTAAAACACCAATTAATTATGCTGACGATATACACATGGTCAACTTTGAACAACAAATGCATTCTATCCCTTTTCCCCCTCTTTTTTCAATCCCCAAATTGATCCTTATCTCAATAACAAGTTACAACATTACAAAACCGTTTCATTTGACCCTTATGTTGTCTATATTTTACATTACTAAAATACCCTTTACGAAAACCTTAACGCAAACCCAGTGCCTCAAAAAACTCGTCTCCTATTTTCATCGTCCCAAAATGGGTTACGGCTATCGCAAAGGGAAAAACTATACAGGCAGAAGAAATATATTATGTGTATATATACTTTCCTCCTCCATGTGGATGCAAATTGATTTTCTCCCTCCCCCGACACCCATCGCCTCCGGCCCCATTCCTCTCTCTTCATCCAATTTATAATTTTATTCCTATTTTTTATTTAATTAATTTATTATATTTTTCTTATTTATTAAATTTAATTAATTATTTAATTTTTAATATTTTTTTACTTTATTTATTTAATATTCTTTAGATCATTTTTATCTTGTAATTTTTTAATATAAGTATTTTTTATTAAATTTCTACTTTATGTCATTTATTTTTCTCTTTATATTTATATTTATTTCTATTTTACTTATTTA
>MKEJ01035015.1:0-13823 GCA_001753735.1 Embelia ribes
AATCATATACATATATATCAATTTACCATAATAAAAATTATTAAACTAAACTTCCTATAAGTGGAAGCATAACCCCAAGACATACACATAATATATATATAACAGTAAGATAACTTATCATAACAAAAATGATTAGAATTATATATAAGAATCCAAATTCTTTTAGGAAATAAATTGTTTTTACACAAAATTTTAAAATATTATCCTAATCAACATTAATTTTTTTAAATATTATCACAATAAATGTTCATATATCTAAAATTAATCTAAATAGATAATAATTTTTCGTAAAGATATTATCATAGCATAAACCATATAAAATCCGATCTTTTTTAAAGCTATAAATAATTTGAAAAAAAATAAATACAAGATGTCATACTCCCATTGTCTACAAATAATAACCACATTTCCCTTTTTAAATTGTCCAAAAATAATTGCATAATTTATGTCAAATTATTATCAAATTCAAAAAGTTACCAATATTGCCCCTACTATTTAATAAAGGTTAGAATAAGATAGAAAGTAAAAAGATTTTAAAAACCTTCTGGCGGCTCGTGAACAAGACCTTATGACAGGCATCAAAAGAGTCGAAAAACAAAAACAAAAATCTTATTAGTAACCAAATGTAGAACTACAGCTATTTCAAAAGTTAGATGACTAGAAAAATCGATAAATATATTCTGGAAGAAGTTTTTATATAGATCAATTCGTATTAAAATGGTAGAAATATCAATCACAAATTGACAAGTAGGACAATAATTTAATTTTTAAAAAATTTTTGAAGCATTATTATTCTTCAACCTCTTACTCAGCATCTACTTGCCAGTTTGTTATCGGTGTTTGCAGAATTTTAGTACATATTGTTTTATTCTCACCCGAGGCATGGACTGCATTGTTCCCGCTTATATCTGGAAAGAAGTTCACTTCAAATTAAATTTTCTAATTTTTATACATTAGGCATAATCGATGAGTTCAACTCCAATCCATATTACGCGCCTAAGTGTTAAAATTGCTTGATTGGTAAATAAATTATACCCCTCCACCCAATTTATTTTATCCTCTACGGAAAAATCAATTCCATTTAATGAGTCTTTTTTAACTATTTTAAACTGTTAATTGTTTCTATATCTATCCCTGGTATATATAAATTGGTTAGAATCAAATAAGAGACAGAAAGAATTGAAAAACCTTATGACAGCTTGCGGTAAAGACTGCATCTAAAGATTTGAAAAACAAAAACAATTGTCTTATCAGTAACCAAATGTAGAACTACAACTATTTCAAAAAAAAATTAGACGCTTCAAGAATCAATAAATATATTGGGGAAGAAATTTTGGTACAAATTATTTCGTATAAAAAAGGTATAAACACCAATTACAAACTAACAAGCAGACCAATAATTTAATTTTTTAATATTTTTGTGGTAGTATTAATTCTTTTTCTTTTATTTGGTATCTAATTGTCAGTTTATAATTAGTGTTCATGCTATTTCTGTGCAAATTGGTTTGTACCAAAACCTATGCCATGTATTGCATGCTCACATGAGGCATGGACTGAAAAAAATTCACTTCAAATTAAAATACTAGACTACTTAGGAGCAAGGATCTATTAGCATAAGTGCAATCCATATTTTGAGCCTAATAACCCAGTTTACATCTCATGATTTCATCAAGTTTTAGCCCATGTGATGGCTTAAATATTGTTTCAATCGATAAATATCTTATTAAAACTACTTGCTTGGTAAATAAATTATAAAACTTTCCTGTAAGAGTAATACATTTCTATGCGCAATAGTTTATATTAGAGAACGAGGCCAACACAATTAGGCGATATGCCAATGTATTTGTCGTGCATCTAAGCGGCCGCTAGTTATTAACTTTTTAGCTTCGTCATATGTAACGCAAATTTATTGTTGAGTATGCGAAAGGTACTAATTAGTCAATTTTTATTTCTTTTTTCTTCTTTTAAGTTTTGGAGTAGATACATATTCCCTCAAAATAGGTTTGTGTATATATGCAACAATGAACATGAATTGTTGTCATTCTCCTTCGACTTATTTATGTGCAGATTGGTACTAACCAGTGCTTATATTCACTTCTAAAAGTTATGAATAAATATAATCAATAATTTATTAAACCAAGAACATGGCCCATAAATGATTTTCCATAAATATGCAAGCAACTTTCCTAGTCACATGCAGAGTTTGGTATTACTTTCACGGGGGGGGAATGGTTTCAACCATTTTTGGTACAAAAAAAACTTTATAGTCTCTCATAGTGCACTTTAATTATTTGCTAGCTTTATATATCGAAGCACGTTCAAGCCATTAGTGCTAATAATTATGCCAAAGCCATGACCTTACAAAAGTGTCGTACTTCATTCGTCGGAAAAAGGTGGCAGTGTGAAAAATAAGTAATAAAAAAAGGAAAATATTACTTAAATTGTAAGGCTAATTATACTAATGATCCCCATAGCTTCATAAAAAATTCTCAATATTTTTGTTATTGAAATATGGATAGCCTCCAAGTTTTGAACAAGTAACGCAATTAGTCCATTTATGGACAAAAAGTCATTTAATATGACGAAATCATATCAAATGACCAATTTGTGATTCGGTTCGGTATATATTAATTCATTTACGATAACTGGTGCTGATGTTATCTTATAATTTGAGAACTTTGGAGAAGAGACAAAATATATTACCTTTATAATATTTGGGACCAAATCTGTCACTGTTTCATACCTGGGAACAAATACTGTTTTTCATTGCAAAATATGGGGACCAAATAGAGATTTAGTTGAAAGTTTGGTGACCGGTGTAATTCACCCTAAAATTAATATTTATGTAATGTTAAGATATTTATATTAAAATTAGAAGCAGTTATACAGGAAAGAGAAAAGTACTAATGATCGTCGAAATGAGCTTACCTTTCGTACATTTGTCAAACTCTGCTGCAAATAAATCGTTGAATCTCGATTTTTCATGACTAACAAATTATGATCGAGCAGAGACAATTGATAATAATTGATGCACCTGTTTGAATGAGTTAATAATTTGTCCACAATTTAATTATTGCTAGCGAGCTACCATTCAATGCAATTAATTTTAAATGAAATGTGTTATGTCCCTTTCGCATATATTGCTTACTAAATTTATAATCACTATTAAACTTTTTAAGCTTTTATTTAATTAATAGTTGCAAAAGATGTCCTTACGCACACATTATTCGGGTAACGTATATGAATATACTTGGTGAACTTGTCACTTTCTTGAGAAATAGTGGAAACTAAAGCTTGAGCTCTTATTCATGCTTCTAAGTTTATAATAGTATTGAGTTTGGACATACACTCATTAATCGACTTGTTAATCGCCTTTCTTTTTCATTCTCACATAATCATCGAAGAAATTGAGATTATATATATATATATACATACACACACACACACAATTCATAATAGATTACGTTCTTACAATAACTTTCCAACAAAAATTCTATTTGGTCCCCCTAGTTTTATTACAATAGTAATAGTCTACATGTTTCTAAAATATGATAGATTGGTCCCAAAATTATAAGTAAAGTGAAATGTTCATCTCTTTTAGAGTTTTTTTTTTTCTTTCTCATATTAAACTCTAAATCTCTCAAAGTAGGAGACTATGTCAATATAACTACTTGTAAAAGAACTTATTTACCCCAAAATAAATCTCATGACTGTAACTTGATAATGAGGGCTGGTTATATACACTTATTCGTATCTTTAGGGGTATTACTCTTTCAACTGAAACTACCGGATCAAATAGAAATTTAGATGGAACTAGGAGGACCGTTAGGGTGATAAAAAATATTTAAAGAAAAACACTTTTTTCTTGGTTATGTGAATTTTAGTTGGTTTGGTTATATAATTAAACATAGGTGGTGAAATTACAAATTTTCTATGGCATTGGCTAATGAAGTTACTAAGGAATCAAATGGCCCTCTATGAGTGCATATGGGTGTCTATTAAAGTCAATATTGCGGCTACAAATTAAAATTTAAAGGCTCACTTACGAATAAACTAATATATAAACTCTTTATATTTATCAAAACATAATCAACAGGTAAAAAGTGTTGCAACTTAGACGAGAGAGATCAAATTCTTCTTTTCTTATAAGTAATTAAAAATTTATCATGCTAAACTTTTTCGTTCTATCGAGATAAAGGAAGATTCGAACCTAAAAATAATTGGAATTCATCACAAGGGCATTCTCTACAATATGCTCTGTTTTAAGATAAATCTAATGGTTATGACATAACTAGATGTAATTTAAAGTCGATTCAACGTTTAAATAATTAGATTTAATTTATTAGTGAATATTGTTTTGTAACCGAAAGAGCTATAATAGGGAATAAATTGGCTTGTGAGCATGATCTAGGCCACTTTTAAAGCTATTATATATTTTTTTTTTACCAAAGTACTAATATATTAATTATCACCTGGTCAACCAAAGTTAATTTTAAAATTTATTATTCTTAAATACAAAAATAATTTGCTTATGCGGATCTGGTGTATTCACACCAATCTAAATCCATACTCGGTCGTTGACTGACATTCGAAGAAAATTTGCGCCGGCGCATTACGTGGGAAATTGGAGTGTACCAGCTAAGCATATATTTATATATATTTATTTACATAAATATATATCATTATATTTATTTAATTGGTCTTTTTTGTCCATGTTTGAATAATTTAATCTTATTTGTCCATGACTTTATTCCTAGTTTTATTAACGAGAGCAAAAAATGGAATTTGTAAACTTTCACTTTACTTTTTGAAAGATTAATCTTACACGGTGACTTCGAAATTTTTTGGCTAGGGTGATTGAATTAATTGTTTTTTAACTAACTCTAGCGATGTTGAAAATTAGGTTGATGGTGGATTTTACGTATCTTAAATTATCTAAATTTTCACCGTGTTGAACAAAAATTTCGGAGAATAATGTGTGTTCCCCTTGACAAAAAAGGTCTTAATATAATTTTCAAATGTATATGGTTTTGGATAATTATATTACTAGTAAAGACGTATATACCTAAATGTTTTTACCAAAAATTTATATAATTACATTATGTGGAATGGTGATGCGACAAATTGTTAATCACATAATATAATTCTGTACAAATTTTTCGTACAAATTTTCGATACGTTTAATATAATTCAAATATTTCCGTTAGCTTTTGTGGATGTTCAATTATCAATATATAAAAGTAACCCAATGTCCCAATTTTTGTTTCGATTATTTTGTTTGATTATTAAAGAGAATAATTAAGCATACCCAAAAACCTCAAAAGTCCCTTCAATTATTTTCCAGGAAATTTGAGTAAAGGTCCCCTAAGTTGGACTAAAGTTGTGTTTGATCCTCATAATCGTAATTTAAGCAGTTATAGCTCCAAAACATTGGTCCCTTTCATTATAAATCTAATAGGTTATAAGAGCAACATAACTGAAGATATTTACTTTGGAAAAATCATTCCCACATCCATTTATATGATTTTCATTATTTAGGCTGACATTTTATCCATAATCGGGACCGAACATGCTAAAGTTTCAGAACTTGTGAGGACCAAGTATGCCAATATTCAAAACCTGAGGATTATTACTGTTGCAATTAAAAGTACAGGGAACAAATAGAACTTATATCTAATTTAAGATGAAATTGTTGTAATTAAATACTACTCAAATTCCTGCACAACACATGTTTTTCAACACGTTTTTTTATAAAGTTATAAGCTATAACAATTTAATACATAAATTTTTAAAAAAACGTTAAATTTACATTCTTGACCTTAAAATAGGGGTAAATTTGACTTTTTTGTTATAATAAAAAATTAAATTATTATATATTAAAAAAATTTATGCCGTGCAATAATTTATGGATAAAAGTAGCGAATGCTAATATTACGCCCTTAACATTAAGTCTTAAAGTTTTAGATAATATTATTTGGGAAAACGAACATGTAATCTACACGGAAAACCCATTTTCCACCAAACCAAAAACATAATTCATTTAAGAAAGAAATTGAAAACAAATGTGATCCACCAACTCCACATCCCCAATTCTTATCCAAATTTTCTTGTCACGTCCAATAAGAAAGTTGAATCTAATATAATTAGTCTTTTGGCTATGTCCCACTACCAAATATCTCGATATAACTTCAACTGCAAAACACTCACACACTTGTCAATTGGTTTAGACTCAACTTGCACCATGCGTAGATATATATTGATAACAAAACAAATACAAATAAAACACACTATCATGTGACCCATACGCTTATGTATGGTGACCAACTTTAACTTCATTTGGCTCCTAATTAATGGTACCATTCTTGTTTTAAAATTGGGATTTGTTGTTTAATTGTTTTTGAAAGTCATGTTATGGAAAGAGTTTCTAAATGGGATTCGTGTACATGATTTAGAGGCATGGTTGTATCTATTTTTGACCGATGAATATTTATTAGAGTATTTAATGCGAATCAAATCCTTATACGTGCAATCAAAACAGTGTAGTCAAAATAATTGTTTAAAATCCAATGAGATAATTTGTCATTATAATTTGGCTTGTTTGCAATAGATCACCTTATGGAAGGTTTCCTGTAATTGCTTATTTGTAATTATTAATCCAGTTAATGAATAAAATGATATATCCGTCTACTTGGATCCATACAAAATTGAATACTCAAATGACGCATATTTGCTTTATCTTGATCGCAGCTAAACATTATACAATCATATAATATATAGGAGTAGATTGTACCATTGGATATTTGGACAACCGAATGAAGAACGTATGTCCAAAATCCTATTGTATTTCAGTACCATATAGTGACGATGATTCGAAAAAAACAAACAAATGAAAATAGTAAAACAGGCAACAGGGTATAACCTATGTAATCACAATATTGATATACTCAACCTTTTATTAATGACATTTTGGTATCTATTGAACTTTAGAAACTATATTGTATACAATTACTCAAGTTTTAGATATGGGATGGGATAAATCTTGATTTAGTTGATAAATTCAAAGAGGGTTTCCGTCACGTGACTTGCACGAGAAGCATGGTAGTGATGATTCTTTAACGTGACTCACGGGAAGGACAAGTAGAAAAATTACAAGAAAATAAAAAGAAAATTAATTTAGATTGAAAAATCATATTAATCATTGCCGTCAGGGAGTTAATTTGCTTACCAATCAATCAAGCGGCGCACGGCAGCTTTGACTCTCTCTCTAACCTCATTATCCACCGTCCGATCATTTGTTTCCACATCATTTATTTATTTTCACCAAACGTAGTACTAATCCGAATGAGTACATAACTTATTTTTTAAGCAAAGTAGGGTTTTCCGTTCATATCACTTAAAAATTCTATATAATTGCATTCGGCTTGCAATCAAGATAAGTCCGACCCAAATCGAATCGAAAAATCGTATGAAAATATTAAGGGAAAAAAATAGTTTGGATAGATTTTTAAATTTTTAAATTTTTGGCACATGAAAATTTCGATTTCGGGACGGAGATTCTGTTGTAAAATTTCAGGATTTCCGATTTTCCAAAATTATTTAAATTATTTTAATTTTATATATTATTTATTTAAGCATATATCAAAACGACGTCGTTTTAATTGGTATATAACTTATATAATTTTTGAATTTTTCGATTTCAGGATTAGGAATATAACTAATTTGGTTTCGGTTCGATATGGTTCGGGATCAGTTCTTGATTTTTGGTTCGGAAAATTCAATTTTTTGATTGCCGAATTGATAAACACCCCTGAATATATGTACGGTTTCAAAGGCCATGGTTTAAAAAAAAAAATTCGAACAATTGGAACCTAGTTTCCTCAACAAAGCGTTTTCGATGTGGAAAATCTTTTCTTCAAATCTCGTATCAGAAATTAGGTTTCACTATGTTTTTGTACGAGCGGAACTAGCAAAAGTAAAAATAAAAATCCTATTTATTGTTTTTATAATATTAATATTATTTATTGAATTATTAAAAGTATTTAACATAAGTCAGTAACGTGAATGTGCATGTTTCTTCTTTTTAATTGCTTCATTTAAGTCAACAAGAGCCATTTTATCATCGGTAATTTACAAGCCACGTAAATTAATTTGTACCTTATCGTTATTGACAAAAAATCAAAACATTCGGAACTTTCGGTTTATGTTATTAGATACTCCTTCCCATCGAGTTCTTTAGACAAATAGTAATAATATTTAATTTGACACATAGTTTTAAATAGGGTTAAAAATTACATTTAAATCACATTATTTTATAATAAATGACCAAATATGTTCTTAAAAAGTAACTGCATTATTTTATTTTCCGTTATAATCGGGACTAATGATTGTAACATGCTAATATTTTACTATCTCAAAATGGTAGTTAAAAATTATTTTTGGCATTCAAAAAAAAAATAAATTGAACTTTTATATGCGAATGGAGGGAGCAATAGTATGAGAGATTAATAAAACACGATTTTGCACCATTTTATTTGTTGCTTTGAAAAATCTAGAGAATATGAGAGATTAATAAAACACGGTTTGATAAAAAAAAAAATTGGAAAACAATAATGTGTCCATGGGCTGTTTTTTAATCAACTAGCACATGTACCAGTGTTCTACACATAGCTTACAAATTTTATTATTTAATAAAAGATTGCATATTATTGTAAGAATAAAAACTAAGAAGTTATTTCAAATAATTTTTAATAAGAATATAAAAATGTTGTACTATTATTTATCGAGATTTTAAGTATTCATCGTATAGAAATTTTGAGGTACCTTTATTAACTCGTAGCATTAATTTGTACTCTTGAAAATTAATATGATATTTATATATTTTGTTAAGTTTGGTAGATATGTGAACCATTGTAAATTATAATTACTTAAGTTTTGATATTTTATTTTAAATTGCTTAAATTTTATTTTGTGATAATTACCAATCCAAAATTTTGAAGATATAGTATTATCTCTTAACAAAATATATGCAAGTTAAAAATAATTAATTTATCATTTTGGGTATGATGACTTTTGTTATAAAGAAATAAGATAAATGTCAAAGTTAGAAGAAAAAGTGTACGAAACACTTTATAGAGTTTGTATTTTTTATAAAGTAATTGATTAATGAAATCGGATTTATATTTTTAAAAGTATAATTTATTTTTGCTATGAGCTTGTGGTTTATTGGCGAACAGTCAACCTTATATTAAATTCTAGTTATTACAAAAAAAAAAAAAAATTAAGTTTGAAATTTGTTTTAATTTTAAAAGAACTGTGTCTAGGAATCAATTTGAACCGATCCAATTCTATCCGGTAGAACCGAGAACCACCAATCAGGAATTAAACCGATTTAATAAGCAGATTTCGATCCCAAAAAATTGGAACCGATCATAAAAGGATTGATCTCGGATTTGGCATGGAACCAATTCGATTATATATGGACCATGTACACCACTAATATTTATAGCTATAATGGGTTAGTTGGGAGCGGATCCAAAAATTTGAACTAAGAGGCAAAATCTATGTATAAAAAGATATAAATTATTATTAACCAATAAAAAAATGTTACTTTATTTTAATGCTCATTGCGACTCATCAAAAGTATAATTTCATATTGTAACTTAATTTGGAACTTTATATACACTTCAAATGGCAAAAAATGAGAAAATAGTTAAATTTTGTATCTAAAGTTTGATTATATTTTTAAATATACTATAGACCTTATCAATATATTAAAATAGTATTGTTCTAATTTCGATAAATCATAATTAGTAATAAATTAGATCAATTTGTATTTTTTAAAACAAAAGAAAAAGAAAAATATTTTATAGAAAATGTGAGTTTAAAAATTTATAATGATAAGGAAAGGAAAAATTATCAGTTAGTACATCAATCTTTACCTCAATCGTCAATTAGTACACCAATCTAAAAAGTTGGCCAAATTTTCACCAACCTTTTGTTTATGTGTCAATTAGTATACTGTTAACACTTTCCATCCATTTTTAACCCACGTGCACTGCACGTGCCGTTTAATGCCATATGTTAGGGGCAATTTAGTCTTTTCTCCAACCCCAAGTGACTTAACTTTCCCAAATCATTCCATCTCCAACTCATATATGAAGAAAGCGGGAGAGGCAATACTGGCGAAGAAGGAAATTAGGGCTCAATATTTGGCTACGATGGCAACAAAGAGATAATAGGCTTCATTACTGGGCTACGAAGGCAAAGAAGGCAACAAATGTAAGGCAAAAGAGAAATTAGGGTTTGGTTTAGATTAGGGTAATGGGATACTTCATACGCAAAGGAACATTGAAAGCTGGTCCCCGAACTCTACCTAACAGTAAGTTAACTTTATTTATATATTTGAAATAATTTGTAATTATTATCTGCCAACTTACTTTATTTTAACAAAATTAAGGTTTATTATTGTTATTATTTCAAATGCTAAAATTAGGGTTTGTAATTATTATCTTGTTAATTTTATTTTTTTAATTAGGGTTTATTACTGCAGTTACTTGAAATAATAAAATTAGGGTTTGTAATAATTATTTGTATTTGCTTAATTCTATATTTTAAATTAGGGTTTACTACTTCAATCATTTCTATGTTTGATGATTTTTATTTAGGAAAAAAATAGGTCATCGTTCACCATTGAATTTCATCATGGGGGGTATTTTGATAGGAAATTGGAGGTTAGCTATTTGGAAGAGATAGTGGATTACATTGACTTTTGTCATTCTGAGGCAATGTCATATCTTGAATTATATAAAATGGCCAACTTATTGGGCCATAAGAATATTAGAAAATTCTTTTTCAAAAAGGGTGGATCTGGGTTTGATTAACTGAAGGAAATAGTTCTTGATAAGGATACAATTGATCTTGGTAAGTATGTAGATAATGATTTTGTAGTTAAAATTTATATTGAGAGCCATGTGGAGAAGGATGCCCATTTTAGTTCACATGAATTTGATGATGATAGTGATGATAGTTCATTTGATATTTTGAAAGAAATGAAAAATGACAATTATGAAAGTATGGATACTGAATCAGAATAGTTAGTAGGACTTTATGGAAGTGATGAAGAACTGGGAGGGAATGATAATATGGTGAATGTGTTTATACATCAAACCATATATACTACACCTCAATTCTATGAGATTGTTTAAGGTAATGAGGCTTACATTTTCAATGAGAGGTATGCTTATTCTGATGAGTCTGATAACTTGGACATCTCTAATAGTGGTGGTGTGAGGGTCAGGAAAAAGGTTGAGTAAAAATTTCAGATGGTAGATATTTAAAAGGTAAAGTTTGTTGTTGGAATGAAATTCTCCATTGTTGCTACTTTTAGAAGTGTTATAATAACCTATACCCTTCAAAAAGGGAAAGACATGAAGTACAAAAGAAATTTTGTCTCTAAGATGTAACTTGAGTGTGGCCAAGGTTGTTCTTGGAGAATCTTTGCTACTAAAGTGAGGGATGAAGCAACATTAAAGATCAAATCCTTATATGACAAACATACTTGTAGCAAAAAGAGCAGCAATAGAAGTTGGAAGTCAACAGTGATTGTAGTCATGTGCCTGCAACAAATTAGGACTAATCCAAAATGGAAGGCTTCTGAATTTCGGGATAAGGTGTCTAGGAGTATTCAGTATTGTATGTACATCGAAAAGGGAGGGCTCTAAGGATAGCTAGGGAAATGATTAGAGGAAAAGCAGCAGACCAGTACAAACATCTATGGTCTTATATAGAGGAGATGAAGAGATCCAATCTTGGTACCATTGCTATGATGAAAGTGCAAGACAGTTGTGGACCTAATAGAGAGTTTGTATATAAGTGCATATACATTGGTTGGGCATAATTGAGAAAGGGGTCTATGATGAGGTGTAAGTATGTCATTGGTGTGGATGGTTGCCACCTGACTGTACCATATAAGGGGGTGTTATTGAATGTTATTACAATTGACCCCAACAATTGCATGTATCCATTTGCTTATGGGATTGTTCAGCAAGAAAATTATAAGAATTGGAGGTGATTTTTGAAACTAATAAGGCCTGACTTGGAAATACAGACATCAGATTACACCTTTATATCTGATAAACAAAAAAGGTTTATTGAAGCTACGGATGAGGTACTTCTATGGGAGAATACAAATTTTGTGTGAGACATTTATACAATAATTCCAAATAAAACATAGAGTTTTACTGTTGAAGGTATTTTTGTGGGAAGCTGCAAGGGCCTTTACAATCCCTTATCTTAAAATAGTCATAGAGAAGATGAAGGTGGCTGATGTGGTGGCATATGACTAACTAGTTGAGAAGCATGTTGAGCACTGGAGTAGATCTCACTTTAGTACCTACCCTAAATGTAACATACTACTTAATAACTTATGTGAGAGTTTTAATGGAGTAATTTTAAGGGCTAGGTGTAAACCCATACTTGATTTACTTAAAAGTATCAGACAATATCTGATGGAGTTGGTTGCCAGAAAAAGCAAGCTGTAAATAGGTCTCAGTGTATTATGTGCCCTAAAATTCGAAGAAAGTTAGAAGATATAAATCTTAGGTCATATATGTGGATACCCGATTAGAATTGAGACAAACAATTTGATATTAGAGGAAAACAGGGTATAACGTTTGTTGTTGACATTGAAAAGAGAGTCTATGGATTCAAAAAATGGGAGTTGAGTGGGATTTCATGTTTTTATGCTATAGCTTGCCTAAATTACCTACATACACCTCCTGTGGAATGTGTCCATATGTGTTACAGTAGGACCACATACATGACGACATATTCCAATGTCTTAATGCCAGGTCAGGGCATAGAATTGTGGCATAAGTCAGATAAACCAGTTGTGATTCCATTGAGGGTTGTGCTAACAACAAGCAAGCTTAAGAAGATTAGAAGAAATGACCCTTTTTAAAATGAAGAAAACATATAAAAGGCTAAAAGGTTTATAATGAACATGACATGTCAAAAAATATGGCAAAAAAGGCATAAAAAGAGAAGTTGCGGTAAGCGTGAAGGTGAAAATACGCCAAGAAATGAGAGGCCAAAGAAGTAGATTGTGAGTGTCAGAGGTGACATTAGTTCATAGCCTCAACCACATAGCCAAGTATTGGGTGAAATAGTAAAGGAGGTGACAGGGGTTCAAACTGAGATAGCTACTGAGCAGAAGTTGAGACAAAAATGGCTAGTCAGTTAGGGACTGACACAAATTCATATCCACAGAGCCAAGTCTTGGATGAATTAGAAAGGGAGGTTGAGGCAAAGGTTGAGAGAGATATTGATGACATAGATGATGAACTTTTGAGGAGCTAGATTGGTGAGATGGATGAATTATAGGATTAATCAATGGATCATCCCAAATAAAGGTGTGTACTTTGAATACAAAACTTATTTTTACATTCGTTCACTATATGTCATTTTATTTCACTCATTTAGTTTGTTTTATCATTGCAGAAAGCGCCACTGAGAAGAAGCTCTAGGCTTATGAATGCTCCTAAAAAAGGCCTCAAAATAGTGCAATTTGCAGATCTAACTGAAGTCGAAGATGGAGATGTTAAGAAAAGGAAGCTTCCCCCAATCCAGAAGTTAATCAACACAACAATTCATGTTAGAATAATGAAGCCTCCCTCCCTCAGTTTGGGAAAAGAAAACTCTATTACAAGGGCAAGCTTTACACAATAGTTGAATCATTTACAAAATTTAAGGAATCAGAAATTCAAGAAATGAGAGATGTTTCATTGAAGAAAAAGTAGAAATCTAATTAATTGTTATTTATGTAT
>MKEJ01035033.1:0-18460 GCA_001753735.1 Embelia ribes
TCACTACCAATGGGTATTCCCCCCTTTCTCCTTTTATTTTATTTCCATGATCCCTTCATTTATGATGAAAATATATGATTTAAATTGTTGAGTTTAATTTAGAGAAATGGCTTGAATACAAGAAAATAATATTTTTTTTATCAATATAATAATACCGCTCAAGAATTGTAGTATAAATCACATTCAGAAAATCATGCTGAAAAATCAATATCGCTTTATTCAATTTTTTAACTAATTTAATTGATACACCCTCAATCCCAATATATTAGTCCATTTTTCCTTTTTAGTATGTTGTGAAATGTAGTTCACATCCAAAAATAAATTTAATATTAGCATAATACACTTAGTTAAGGGTACAATTGGAAATTAATAGGTAAATTTTGGGAGAATGAAGTATTAAATTAATATTTTTATTTGTAAACAAAAATACTACTTTTTAAATCGGCTTATTAAATTAGAAATATAAAAGAATTCACGCCCATCTTTCTCCTTTAATTTCTAAATTCACTTTCTAAAATTCCATTTTTTTTTCTAAAAATCCATATTTTATAAATTGCTTGCACCAGTCTTTTTAATTTTATAAAAAATAATTATTCAAATAATTATTTGATATATATTACAATGTAAAAAACATAGTTTCATATTCTTAACTAAGATTTTTTTTATGGTGGAAGAAAAATATATTTTTAATAGAGAAAATGCGAGTAGTGGATTTCCACATTAAATTTTTTTTTGTAGCATTTTAGAAAATTTTATAGCAACTAAAAAAAATACAAACACTAAGAGTATTCCCATCAGTCATTCTCATTTAATTTCTCCATTCTTATTTTTAGAAATTCATTTTTATTACTAGAAATTTACATTTTAAAAGTTATCAACACCAATCTTTCTAAAAAATTTGTTAAAAAATACTAAAATAATTATAAAATTATAATAAAATATAAAAAAACCCTTAATCTTAATCAATATTTTAATATTTGCTTGAAATTTTTTTTTTAATAAAAAAATTGTAAACAATAAATCTCTATATTAAAAAATCTACTATAGTATTTTTTATTTTTAAAAAAAAAAATTGGAAAAACAATAAAATTGTTGTGAGACATTTCTCTCATTTGATTTCTTAAATAATAATAAGAATTAAAATGAGAGAAATCTAGTGTTTATAAATTCTGATTGTGAATGCTCCAAGGTAGAGAATTTATCAAATGAGAAATAAAATAAAATAAAAGGAAGAGAAAACCCATGTATAATAAATACTGATGCGAATGCTGTAAGTAATGGACAACTGGTGGGAATATATATGCTTATGTGGAATACAAAATACAAACGTCAAAATCGCAACGCCTAAAAATTTGTCCAAAGTTTTATTTTTCTTAAACCCTATGGCGATTTCTTCTCTATAAATCTCTCTCTCTCTCTCTCTCTCTCTCTCGCTGTAGTTTTTGTAGCTGTAAAATTATTGGAAAATCACTCTACCTGGTGATCATCGTCGTCATTATCTCCCTCAAACCCCCCTCTCTCTCTCTCTCTCCGTCTCTCTCGTTGCGGCTTTGCCTCGGTTTCATCGTCATTTGAAAATCCGCCTATATATATATATATATAAAGCGCTGTAAGATCTCCAACAAACCTTTCCTTTTTAGTCCTTTATTTTTATCCTCTTCCTTGTAAGATCAACTCATCTTTCATACATTCTCTTTATTCTTTCACTTGTTTATGTAATTTTTTGTTTTTTGAATTGTAACATGTTTTAAGGCTGTTTCAGCTAATTAGATCATCCACACTAAATCTGAATTTCTCTTACCAGAATCAAAGCTTTAGAAATTGCCCGTCTTTCTGTAAAATTTCTTGAAATTTCTGTTATAATCATACATGATTGGAGTATAACAAAAATTTAAAAGTATGCGTTTTATAATTTCGGTGGGAAGTTTTTATTTTTTATGGAGAATTTCTCGGAAATCTCTACTGTAGTATTTCTTTTTTGGGAATTTTAGAAACAGAATCATTGTTGCGTGGAAAGTGAAAAGACACTAATTTGATGATTCGAGATTTTTTTCCTCGTAAATTTCTACTTAGTCATAATTGATAATGTAAGTGTCGTCGAGATAATGATCAAAACCTCTTCTTTTTTTTTTTTTTTTTTTGAGAATAAGTACAAGTTCACTTCTTGGTTCTGACGATTAACTTCAAAATTTATGGGATTTTAGTTTCACCCATGTTTTAGTTTTGAAATGAGTAAACCCTAACTTATGTTGTGATTATGAGTTGTTTGTTTTGAACTGATTCCAATTCCCTTTTTATTATCTTTCCTGTTATTTTTCACCTTTTTCTCTTTCCATTAACTACCTATTATATGTTTTTTGTCATTCTCAGACAGTGTATGAGATAAAAGCATGAATTGTTCTTTGTATCACCAAGCTCTAACTGAGTTAAATGTGATTCGATTCCTTTTTCATTTTATACCCTTGAAGTTTAAGCATTGATCATTGATTTCTAAATTGGTCTGCTCATTTGTGTATAAGGCAATTTTGAGCATATGCTTATGAATTTTCTTTTGTTCATTTGTGTTATCAGAATGGCCACTACTGCATTTCATCAAGCAATCGGGATCCTTCAATCAAATGGGTATGTAACCAACTCAGGGTTGCAACAGGAACATGGATACACATCGCTACAATTTATTTCAAAGGGTTTCAGAGTGGACATTGAACTCTCTAGTAGACAAAGCGGTTCTAGAGATAGGAGTTTTGTTGCTTGTCAAGCCTCCTCATCGCAAACTTCAGTTGTTAATCCGGTCTCATCCCCATCGAAGAAAAAAAGTATGTACGATTTTATCCATCTTTCATTATAAAAATTTTGGAAGTAGGCTTACAGGTTTAGATGTTATTTGTTCGGCAGCACTTTTTCTCTGAGTGTTTTTGCACTTCTCTTTCGTGCTAGAAATTTTTGTCCCGTTGTTTGCATCTGTGTTATATGAAAATGATAGAAACCCATGTCCAAGTAAACAAATGCAAACATGCTTCTATGCGCTCGGATGTATTGAGTTATTTGTCTTGGTGATATTTATTTTCCTTAAAGTTGTTTGAGTTCATAAAGGTTGATAAGGCCTCTCTTTGACTCATTATTTTTTATTGTTTTTAACTTTTCAGATGAAGCAGCCTTAATCCTGATTCGGCATGGTGAGTCATTATGGAATGAGAAGAACTTGTTTACCGGTTGTGTAGATGTGCCATTAACCAAAAAAGGTGTGGAAGAGGCTATTGAAGCTGGTAAGAGAATCAGCAATATACCTGTCGACAAGATCTATACATCTGCACTTATTCGTGCTCAGATGACTGCTATGCTTGCTATGACTCAGCATCGACGTAAGAAGGTAACAGGAGCGAAAATGCTGGAGAGTCGATAGTAAATCTTGATAAGTCAAGTGAGAAATAATTGATACACATAAGTGGTTATTGAAATATTTTATTGAAAAACGGCTTCAAATGCATTTTGAATGGTTTTCAAAATGTTTTATACATGAACTACCTCAATTCTGTTTGAATCAATCTTAAATTGGTCTTCCAGTAGTCTTTTCTTACCTGGAATGTGGAGTATTTATCCGTTTCCTCTACTTGTTTAAGTGTCTGACAGCTAAATATCACATAGGAGAAGACAGAGACACCTCTGCATATATAAAGAATTCTTCTGTAAGCAGTTATGAATGTTAGATACAAATGTTTGCACATTACGTGCACGAGGAATGTTAAAACACATTATCTCATGTCGTAAGCGGGTCTATAATATCTGCTATGCATTATTTTCTAACTTGTTGAGGTTCAAATTACTCAGGTGGTTTCATTTTAGTGATTAACATGCTTCACATGGATTACATTTCAACGGTCTGAGCCCATTCACTTGAGTGTTTATTTTATTCACCCTTAAATGCGACTTGCAGGTGCCAATTGTTTTGCATAATGAGAGTGAGCAGGCAAAGTCATGGAGCCAAATTTTCAGCGAAGAAACAAAAAAGCAATGTATTCCAGTTGTCACAGCTTGGCAATTGAATGAAAGAATGTAAGGTTCTTTTAGATGTGTTGTAATTTTCTTTTTCAGGCCATTTATTCTGTATTTTCACACTTTTACTTGGCTTATCGTCTTTCAGGTACGGGGAGTTACAAGGTCTTAACAAGCAAGAAACAGCTGATAGGTATGGAAAGGAGAAAGTTCATGAATGGCGCCGCAGTTATGACATACCTCCACCTAACGGAGAAAGTTTGGAAATGTGTGCTGAGAGAGCGGTTGCATACTTTAAAGAACATGTAAGCATATGAAATTAAGTTTACTTTGTGGCTCTGAAAACTGTTTTTTCTGGTACTGTAAATCAAAAGAATGTTGGAAACATGTTTTGCAGCTTGGTTCCCAAACTATTTCAGACTATTATCCTCAAAGCACCTCAGTTTCCGTGGGTTTGGAAAATTCAAAAGTTTCATTGTTTTTATTCCCGAAACCAGTGATAATATTCCAAACAAATAATGGAACCTTATAGTTTCTAGAAGAAAAACATCAACCACCTCTGTTTATCAATTACAAGCTGGCTGTTATGTCACAATTATCTTATTTTCTTTTCATTGCATAAATAATGCATATGCAATGTATTATTGCTGCAGATAGAACCCCAACTTCTACGTGGAAAAAATGTCATGATTGCTGCCCATGGAAACTCGTTGAGGTCCATTATTATGTATCTCGATGCATTAACATCTCAAGAGGTAAGATTTCATTCTGGAGTGGTATTGTTTTCCTGCGTACAGTTTTGTTTTGTGGTGGATAATGTTTTCATGTCTTTCTTTTAACTAGGTTATTAGCTTGGAATTATCCACTGGTATACCTTTGCTTTACATTTTCAAAGAGGGCAAGTTTATGAGAAGGGGAAGCCCTGTTGGACCTACTGAGGCTGGAGTTTATGCTTACACCAAGGTGAGCAATATTGTATGCATGCATATGCTCTACTTCCATGTTTATAAATGTATTATGTGTACTGGGGAGAGTCCTATTTCTGCTCACAATGTTATTGCTACCACCTTGATGTAGTATAGTTGCACGGTTTTACATCCAGACTTAAAATGTGCTTTTTTTGGGGCTTGGATTCAAGAAAGGGAAAAAAAAGGTCATAAATTGTTTCAAGGGCTATCGCTAATTGATTGGATCCTGCCTCAGCCAATAGGAAAAACTAGACAATGGATAACAACTCAGCTATTGATTACTCGGTAGTTTTTGCTTTATAATATGAACTGCAAGCTTATTGATATTGTGTTTGTACTTAGTACTTCGAATTCATTCATGTTATTAAATTTTATAATTGTAACAATCACAAAGATAGAACACACCCTTAAAAACCGGCTTGCAATGGGAGGGTGCCCCTATAATCATTTACTAGGGATTAAGCTTGTTATTAGTTGATGTGGGATAATATTGAACAATTCAAATGACAATCTTATATAGATTATGGGTTCGTCCCGTTGGAAACACAACCTAACTGGAAACACAGACAAGGTTGCATGTATCAGACCTTCCATATCATGCAATACATGAGTTTTGTGCATTGAGTTGTCTCTCGCTATATATATATGTATGATAACCTTGTAGCTTTTGTCCTGTAAAATTTCAATCATACTCGTATTCACTCATGCGCACACAGATTACTAGTTATTTTTTACCTTTTTTTATATCTTTCAATTTTGTGTAAAAAGAAAACTGATCTCTCTCTCGTAAAATGCAGGGTTTGGCCCAATACAGGCAGAAGTTAGATGAGATGCTTAATTGATGGTGTCAGTCAGGTACGTGAAAACCTCCCTGTTTGGGGAATAGTTTAGCTCAAATTAGCTTGCCTTACACTTCAAATGATTACGCAGGGAGCACCATCGGACGATCTGTATCTGCAACTTGTTAAAGATATTTGCGTATTTGCAATTGTTTATGAAGTTGACAGGGTGCTCTTCCTGAGGACTAAAGCCTATTTTGTTACTTTTGGCATCTATACTTTTGGCATGTAGATGTCTGTAGTAGAATTTGTATTTCAAACAGTAATAAAATCTGAAATAAGAAAAGATGTATTGATAAGAGTTTCATGCAGTGAGCATGCCAAGTAGTTCGCAAGTGTACAACTTATCTTAAAGGTATTTAGCGATCCCGAATTTGTCTAGTCATATGTAAGATATACAGCGAGTGAGTTTTGTTTCGATTGAGTGTGCAATGAATTGTGTTTCGAAACACTATCGAAAGGAGTTGTACTGCTTCTTGTGTTTAAAATTTTAAAAACTGTACTGTGAGATGCTTGTGTTTGTATTTTCGTTTCATCATTCATTTCAATGTTATAAATCTAAATGCAACTATGATAAAACCCAACCCAAGATTGTTGATTTAGGCTCGGTTCGGTTGTCTTAAAGAATATGTTCTCTATAAAAAATTATATTCAAGTGTCTTCCATGGTAGTCCAGCCACAGAAAAATTGTAGCATTTGGTTATGTTCGTAATATTGCACGAGGAAACGAGTTCAAAATGTATTTTTAGGGTAAATTTCACTTTAATACCCTCATTATCACTTCGTTTCTCTTAACCTCCTCATCTACAATTGTTTCAATTTGCTGCCTTCCTTTTTTTTACCAATAGCCAAATTGCTCTCTGTGAAAATTTTAATAATTAAAATTAGCTTGTAAATATTTAATGCCCAAATTACTCCTCTCCCCCAAACGCCACGCCCATTTCCACTTTGTGTCCACTTCTTGACTACCTTCCTCACCTCGTGAATCCAATGGTTCATTTTTTCTTCAACTCTTCCATTCTCTCACACTTAATTACGAGTCTCTCTCTATACCTTTAATTGAATTTGGAGGGAATATTGACTGTGCAAAGAATAAAACATATTTATTAGATATTTATATTAAATCTTTACATAAAGTACGTAACTTAATGAAGGAAAATATAATGTTGCACAAATATTACTATATACCAACATGTTTACATCAAATAAAAATAAAAATTACAAATAACAAATTAATCATTTTAAATAATCTCAATTAATGTAAAAGAATTTTATGTACTTTGTATTTTGATTCGCTCCCCTCTTCTAGGAAAGATACCTAAACTACCCTTGTGTGCTAATTTAATCCATTGAAATTAAAATTTTAAATATTAAATGACCATTCCAACAATACTATGATTTTGAAACTTGGCAAGCTAATCAGCACATGCATGATCTTCCCACATGCATTATCTTCCCAACAATCCCAACAAATTGAGCAACTCCATGGTCGATCCCGCAACTAATTAATATACGCTATAAGATTATAATCTAGGTGGTGAATTTTCAGGCTCCTCAAGGGCAGCAAGCGCATCTTGCGAATACATCTCGACAACAAAAGCTTTCCAACCCTTATTCCAAGCCATCTAACTCCATCAAGAAATTTACTCTTATTTTTACAAGAAAAAAAGTATTTATGAACTTCCAAACTCCATACAAGAAAGACCACACACAAAATTAACACAGAATTCATATTCATTACACGCACATTCCAAACAACAATAAATCATCGTCAGCAAATATCAGCCTTAGAAAACTTCACCAATTTTTTATGAAACAGAACTTATAACATCATTCACATTTCCAAATAGTATAAATTAAATCAACTGGCAACGATTTTGCCAAGAGTTTCAATGGTACACAAAACAATCGGTTGACTAGTACCCATATGTTGTCACTTCTAACTTTGACAACTACATTATGCAAATTTAGCCATCTATCGGTGAGCAACCAAATAACAAAGGAAATAAATTTAAACATTCGGGATCTACAATCTACAGGTATGAACGATAACTTAAACCAGATAAAGATGCCATTAAATTTTCAACTGCAAATGATCATAGGCCACTTCTACAGGTACTGTCACCAAAATAACAAAAGAAACGTAGAGCTACAGTCTACAGCTACCGATACCCTGAAGCTAGAGGATGCCATTGAATTTTAAACTGCAAATGATCATAAGCAAACTTCTACAAGTACAAATACCAAATAACAAAAGAAACAAATTCTAGCATTCGTGGAGTTGTAGTCTACAGGATTCGATGCACTGAAACCAGAGAAGGATGCTGTTAAATTTCCACTGCAAATGAGCATAGGCCTCCTAACTTACCAATTTACAATCAACTTGTTATATTTAATAAAGAAATTAAAAACCTTCTAAAAGGGAACCAATGACGAGTATGCCCCAAGGGTGATTTCGTATTGCTTCCACTTTTGCCAATGGGTCTATAATTTCCCAAATTCAGTGAAACAAGCCGTACGTTTTCACAAATACAAGTAAAACAAACTACGCCCTCACAAGGAATGCTGTACAGATATCGTTATTCATACTACACACTTCCCAACTCCCAACATAGAACATAAGCATTTATTACCCTTCAACAATAACCATCACAAGAATGATCATAAAGAAACACTTTATTGTATTTGCCAACTCAACTGAAATAACTATTATTCTCAAGAAGCAGATTGGGAAAAGAAGGCAAGAAATGTCAGGAATGATATCTCAGCAACAAAAGCATCATTACACAAACCTGTAGCAGAATCCTGTGGGTAGCCAGCAGCTATATGATCAGGAAGTAGCTTTTCCATCACAAATTTGATACACCAAACACAATGGTGATCAAAGCTGTAATATTTTGTCATCAGAAATGACAATACCACGGGAGCTCGATAATTCACAAACTTGGGCACTTGATTATGTATCTGATCTTAATTCCACTAAAGGCCCCCACTTCAGATGCCAACCACAGTACAAATCAGCTTCTTTGTAACAAAATTTCTTAACTTGGCATCCTTATGTCACTTTCTAGGAAAAATAAAGAGACTAGATCAAAATATTATTCAACTGAGTACTTTGCTTATGAATACACTGGTCACTAGTAAGTCATAAATCAACCACCACCCTGATTACAAAGAACTTCCAGCTTTTCAACAGATCAAGCATCATCAAATTGATACAATTTGCAAGAGAGATCCAATTTTTAGAATATACTAGGACACTTACAATAAAAGCATAACCACCCCAATAGAAGAGCCGTAAGGTAAAAGACAAAAAGGTGAAGACTAAAGATGATGGGCATAACGTGAGCACAAGAGCCTTTGTTATACATCAAGTTAATTTAAAGGAATTGCTCTACATGAAGAAACAGAAATCCGTTATTGCACAAAAGCAAAAAACGGAGTTCATAAAAAGAAAGTCATTGCTCCAAAACAAAACTATGTACAAAGTTGTTCACAGGCCTCAGCTAACTAGTGTTTTTATCCCTTATTACACAAAGTTAAAAAACGAACTGGCATATCTTTGTCTTATGATTATCAGCCCACTTCCAAGCAAAAAAGAAAACAAAGAGAATGAAGGCCACTTCTACAAGCTCTAAAATAACCCCCTATAGGACAAGTGGACAACCTTTACACATACCAAAAGAGTAGATTATAATTCCTGAATAAACTTTCAAAGTAGGAAACTAGCCCGAGATCTAAAGGGCCATAACTGTATGTTCTAGCAAGGTCTAATGGAAAAATAAAAAGCATTGGTAAAAACCTCAATTGATTATGCCCAATTACTACTCTTCGTTATAGCATTTATAAGTTTAATCTGCCAATGCTACCATGTACTATTGGTAAAAAGAGTTAATTCCCCTTTTCGAATGTCGTAGCTTGAGCAATACCATGGCTTAGCTTTGTTTCACCTTTGAGCGTCATAAAAAATATGAACAGCCCCTTTCTCTTCCAAAAAAAAAGGCTGCTAATTTCTCAGTACTTAAAACAATTTCTCTTTTTTCCCCCTCTTTCCCAGACTAGATAAAAACAATTCAACAAGTCTACAAAGACGTTCGTGTACATTTAATGCATAGGGTCAAATCCGATTTGAGTGAGAAAGCTAGTTAACTGCGTTTGGTTGCCAAACTGTTGCAGTTACTATAGGCAAGGGAAAGAAATCACCTCCAACCAATTTCCAGGGAATGTGCATATTTGCTCTTGTTGAAGATGACTCATCAGATACCTGGTGGTGACACCTTGTAAGAGTTTCATTAATCTGCAAAAAGAGTCGAATTATCTCTTCTTACCCGTTGTTGGTCCCCATTCCATTCTCACTAACTGAAGCATCAACTTGACCAGAGCGGAATCTTGTTCCACATTATTGCACTGGGTTCAATAGAGGAAGCTCAGGCGTGTTTAGCTATGGTTATGAAGGCTGTTTACTCATTTTGAGACTAGAAACAGCGTTGGAAAAGCAAATGACGAATTGATGCGGACATAATGTTTCTAAGATATTTACCCAGAAGCAACTGGATTCCAAGGACCAGGATGTGGTTCTTCTCTTCATTCCAAAAATTGCAATGTCCACCCCAAAGCTCCAAAATCTTGTCCAAATCAAGGTACGATTCATTCACCATGTTTGATTATCTACACCCTGGTAGGGCAACGTAGTACTTGTTAATGGCCTGCAGTTAAACACATGGAGTCTCAAATGATGCCCAAAATAAATATTATGGCATCAAACTGTGCCGCTACAAGTCTCTCTTTCCTGCAAGTCCTGCTGAATTTTGCTTCCTCTGAATTCCATATTCCCAGGCATCGCGGGTTTTATCAACTGACTGATCAAAATCATCAGAGTTGTCCATTGGTGGTTTTGAGGGTTGATAATTTCCATTTCTGGAAACCGATGATGTGTTTGGCTTCTCATCATCTTCAGATGGTGTTCCGGACCTGGATTCTATACGCATATCAAATGATCTGTGTCTTCCCCCAGATCTTGGCCCCCTAAAGTTAGAGTACCCTCTACCAGGCGTAAATGCAGGTGCTTTCGGAACTAGGAAATCTTTAGGGAGAGAATCCATATCAGCATAGCAGTTCCTTGCTTTGGCATCCTCAATCAATGCTGACCAATCATCAGATTTGACCAAAGAACTAGCATTCCCCATAACCTGTCAAAGAATCAATCTACCCAACATAAATTTACTTTAAAGCATTAAGGTTTCTAATTCAAAATAAATACCAGAAAGAATGTGGTCCTGAGGAGATTACTAGATCATACCCAAAGAGCTCTTTTTGCTCGTGTGAGAGCAACATTCATTCGCCTGATATCTGCCACAAATCCCACTCCGTGACTGGAAGCTCGGACACAAGACATTATAATAACATCGCGTTCTTGGCCTTGGAAGGCATCCACGGTATTGATATAAATGTCTTTACCTTCAACTGATTTCAAAACATCCTCAAACTCGCGTTGAAGGCATTTAAGTTGTAATTTGTAAGGTGTAATGATGCCTATTGTGACTTTCCCAGCACCCAAAGATTTCAAAGTTTTTTGGAGATGTTCGTACAAACGAAGACAGAACTGTGCCTCATTAATGTTCTGATAAGAGACAGATCCTCCTCGTTGGGACTCCCTACCATGTGAAATGTCATAAAAAACGTAAGGCCGTAGCAAAGGGTCGTTGTAGTAAACCTCATCAGGAGAATTAGCAACACTTTCACTGTCAGTCAAACGCCCCTGGTAAAAGTACCGAGAAGGAAAATCCCTTATCTGGGGATGCATCCTATACTGCACAGATAGCAAAATAGTAGGACACCCAGCCTGTTGGAACCTCTCAAAAAGGCTTCTACTGTATAGTAAGGTACCAGCTGCTTTGCTAATAACAGTAGCAGGGAGTTGTTGAGGATCACCAACAAGGACACAACGAGCTGCACCGAGAGAAAGGGGAGGGAGAATGCCTACTTCGCTGGCCTGCGCCGCCTCGTCGATGACAACCATGTCAAATCCATGGGTGAGACGGGAGAATAACCTGCGTCCACTGCTTGAGACAGTTGTGAACACAATCTCAGCCTCATTGGCAAAACTCGCCTCGAGATCCGCACGAGCCTCTTCCAAATTAAAGTTCCCTCCTGCACGAAACTTCTGCTCTAATATGCAAAGACGGGACATTTCCACCAAAACCTTATCCCTGTTCTCAACAACAGCCGCAAGATTTTGTAGCAAAGTATCACGATTCTGGTCTCGAGCCAAGAGGACATCTGGGTCTACTCCAACCGATCCTTGGGACCGACATGCAGCAGCTGCAACGTTGAGTTCTCTTTGTAGACAAGCTATCTGCTGAGATAAATGAGCTTCATGGCCTCTTAACTGCTGCATCCATCCAAAGACCTCCTCACGACTTTTGCCTAAAAGTTGCTCTGTTCTACGCTCAACGGATACAGCCTGGGCAGCTCGAGTCTGTGTATCAACACCGACTCGTGCAACATCAGGCCGATAACATTTCATCTCGCCATCGATAAACCCACGATCCAAAACACGTGATAGCAGTTCATCGGTGGCAGCATTTGAAGGAGCACATACGAGCATTCGAGGTTTTGGACAAAGCTTAGGTAGAGTACGAAAGAGATTTTGATCCATGCTCTGAAGAACTTCGTCTATGGATCCAGTGGCTACGTTGTCACGGGTGCTCTCACCATTTTGCTTATAGCTATCTGGGGCTAGCTTCTTGAGAAGTGCATTATAGTAGTGTTGATATTGAACAAGGTGGATGACATTTAGCATACCCCAGACAGTGTGGGTCTTGCCTGTCCCTGGAGGGCCTTGCACTAGAGTGAAGGGCCAAGGATCTTGCTTCTTTGTCGTCCCATTACTTGTACCTGCAGCTGTATGCATTGCGGCCCACTGGATTGCTCCTAACTGGGGCCCATTAAAGGACCTGCGCAAATGTTCAGCAAAGTTGGGCGTGAAGCATTCAGGCATAGCAGGAGGCTGCTCTTCATATTTTGGAAAGTGCTCCGGGCTAGGCTGAAGAATTGCTGTTTGCATCTGTTCGGGAAAAAGTACGTATTAGTTCTTCAGACATGCAATACGAATTTTTGCCTTTTTGGTGCGAATGGAGGCATAAAGCCGGAAACAAATAGACAACTAAGAGAAAATCTCCTGCCCTTCTGGACAGGCTATCAAGCGCCAACATAGGCACTATGAAATTTTAAGCAATCATATTAACATTTGAAAAGATATGATTAATTACATCTCTAACCTGCATATTGAGACGACGAAATGCATGCAACGCTATATATTCCCTTTGGGTAGTTGCCAGTGTACCAAGTGCAGTTAAGAACCATATGCCTCTAGGCTGAAGTTTTTTTAAGATGTGATCATCACTGCCCTTGCTGGAATTAATCAATTTAAAGGGTAAACAAAAAAGAAGGCAGATAAAAGAAAAAGAATTACCACTAAAGAACTCGTGTATCTTAATATCAAGCAAAACCAAAATGTTTTGTAGCATGATGAAACTTTGAAAAGGCCATGAAAGAAAGGGAAACAAAAGGAACTACTAGTCACCTGTTAGAATCATACGACTCTCCAACAAAAAAATGAAGTATTGCCCCAGGAGGATCACGAGTATCAACAGGCATGTATCGCCTAACTGTTCCAGCTACGCGTCCACTTACGTCACGTTCATCATCGTCATCAGCAGCAGAATTGCTTGTCCTCTTTGGTCTCACTGCTTTACATTCAGGATGTTAATTACTTATATTCTATAAAAAATAATTGAATAGCATCCTAGAGCGGGTTTAACAAAATAGGCACATCAAGAACCAAAAAATTTAACCTGTTCCAGGCTTCGGGGTTGAAAGAACAGCCACTTCACCCTCCTTGAATGTCCATTTGCATTCATTTGCAGGAAGAACTATAGCATCATACCATCCTAAGGCAACATGACCGGGAGAAAAATGCAAATGAAATTAAATGGCTTTCAAAAAAAATAAAATAAATAGCAGCAGTAATTGGCATGATAATAAAAATCTAAGGAAACGAATAAAAAACATAAGATAACCCCTAAAAGCATGCAATGGAAAACATGATTGCATATAATACCAACTTTGAAAGAGAGCGACACAGATGTACACAATATTCTACAAGTGCAATAAATGTATGGTATATTTAGACAGTAGACTTTCAAGCTGAGTGTCGAATTAAAAGAGAGATAAGAAACTGGATGATTAACTGCCGTTCTTATTTTATAGCCCTGCTTGATAATTGTAAGCAACTTTTGCAGATCACTAGAAAATATATTTGCAAATGTTACTTCCCAAAAGATGATATATAGAGATAATCAAGTAAGTTCAATATGGCTGACATGGATTTAGTCCTACAACTAAGAATCAATGGAGAGAAAGGGAAAAAAATACATAGTCTTCAACAATCTTTTTCATTCATATATTCAAACAATGAATTAATACATCAACCAGTAACTTAGGACAGATAAAGTGCCATAGTTTTCTTCATTCAGTAATCAAGACATAGTATAAAATTACAAGGAATAAAGAAAGGGGAGTACCTCTTTCTCTTCTTTCAACACTCTTTATACGAACCATTATATGCGAGTCTCTAGAAACTGTTTCGGTAAGCTCCTCCCACGTGCTGTAAAGCTGAGCACGACACTCTTCAAAGAGCAAGGGCTCAAATACTCTAACATAGTCTTCCACAGATTCAAACTGACCAGGAACGCACTCGAGATCAGAATCCCCTGATGTAAAAAACATGTGGCACATTTGTTATATTCAAAGGGCCAAAGGAAAAAATAAGGCAACAACGCAACAACATAATGATGAAGGAATGAAGAAATTACATTATTTTTAACAACAATTATAATGGCTGAGTTGACATTACAGATTTCCTTAGGTAACTTACCAACTGTCTTCTTTACTTAGCACAAACAAAATTTCATACCAAAATCTTATGCCAAGATAAATAAAGAAATCATCCGAAAGGATAAAGTTGGAAATGTCTATATGTCCCTGAACCATGTAATAAAATTATCTTGATCATCGACATTAAAGAAAAATACATTTACAAGTCTACAGTCCAATCACTTGAATTTCACGGTATGAAGATATAAACTTCCACCTTAGGTTCTACTGACAGGTTTGGAAACCAAGCTGCAAGAATCCCCTCTGCTACTATGTATGCTCCGGAGCAATGCAAACATCGTCAATAATAATTTAACAAATAAGGCCAAGCAAATAATCATATTCAGCATATGCATAAAATAAAAACAAGTGAAGATTTAAGCATTCTAAACTGGTTAAATCTCCTTTAAATGTTATAAGTAGCTACATTATCTTTTGAAGCAACAGTGTAAGCAAGAGGACCTAAACCCAAAACGAATTACCATAACAAATATGACTTAAAATAATTGTAACTTTTCACCAGTTTATTTCCCACATCACCATAATATCATTCCTAACATCCAGAACAAGAAAAAGTGACCCCAAAATCCACAACTAGAGGGAAAAACAAAGTTCCAAAATCAAGAAAAAAAATACAGGGAATCAAATGTTAAATTCTGGTATAAGTAATGATTTAGTACCTGAATGATGCCATAACCTTTCATTAGTCACCTCCCGTACAAGCCGTTCCACAGATGTATCTTGATATAGGTTACTAATTGTAGCCAGCTTTTTTGAAGGGAGTTTTTTAGACCCCAGTTTCGATTCAATAGAATTCTGGCTGACCAAATCCAGCTTTCTAGTTGACACCTGTGAGTTATTAAGTTGCCTCGACTCAGTGGGCTGCTTCCATGAACTCAGTCTCGAATTCTCAGCCGAAAGATCCATAGTACTACTGAGCCTGGGAGGCCTACCTAGAAGTCCTGAATTCACATCACCATTACATTCAGATTTAGATTCATCAGATTCCACATAAGTATTTCCTTCATTACATGATAAATCAACCTGTTTCATGTCCTTGTTTATATGCTGGCTCTGCTTTTCTGCAGATGGAATGTTACGAGTTTCTTTAATAGTACGAGTAGTGACAGGGGGTGGAAAATTCTGCTTTCTCGGGGTCGAAGCTTTGATAGAACTAGCTTGTTTAACATCATGTAAGTTGAGAAACATGGTCTGTCGGTTACGCTTCTTTCCTAACATTGCTTCCTTTTGCTGGTCAAACCTAGATCGCTTTCCTGGATTGTTTGCACACTTCACCGCATGACTTGCCTCAACTCCTCTTACCTCTCTTTGTTTTAAAACTTCACCTTTTTCTTCGTGGGCATTCATGGACACATCAACTTTACTATTACCTTCTATATTTCGGCTACTTTTGTCCCTTTCTCTTGGGTATAAATCAAATCCTAAAGCGGAATTATCACTGCCTTCACACTTGACACTTTCGTTATCTTCAGCAGCCATTTGTTTCTCCTGCGACACTTTTTCATCACGAGTAACAGAACGAGTGTGCATGCTAGAGCTTCCTTGTCCATCTGCAGAATCATCAGCATTGGACCATTCCCCTTCTTCTTTTTCAATTTCTTTAACTCCTATACAATTCAATTCTACCTGAGAAGCTGCTTTCGCATTCTCATGACTACTTTTCCTAGATTGGGATGCCACCTCGGAGCTCATATCCCTTGACCTCATCTGTTCGGAACCTACTAAAGATCCATCCCCACTTTTCCGACGAACAAAAGGTTGAAAACCAGAAGCAGAAGTTGCATGACAAAAAGCATGGTTATTTAACATTCTGATAGGCCCTGGCAGTGTTGGAAACAAGTCAGGTGCTCGGGTACTTGAAGAAGGTATAGCTCTTTGAGGCTGAAAGGACGAAACAATATTTGCCTCTTCCTCCTCCAGTGGAACCTCATTCAGATCAAAAAATGGCCTTTCCGTAGAACCCATTCAAAGACAAATGTACACACAGTAAACTGTATATCCAAATAAATAACCGCCTCACTCTTTTTGACTTGATTTTAGCAGGCCATTCACATGACATGCCCGAAGATCTTGTGACAATAACAAACAAAACCTAGCTATTACAGCTTCCAAATGTATGCTGAAAGTACAAAAAATTTCTGTAAGACAAATTACGAAAATGTTATCTCCTAAAAGTTAAGGAAAGAAGCACAACATTAGTTAGGATAAATGCATCGGGTTCTCCCCTGCAAATAGAAAATAAATAAATAAATAACAGAATATAGCAAAACTAGTTGGGCATGAAGTAAACGATGTCCCAGAGAGCTTAACACAACAAAACTGATACTAAGAAAATAAAACACAAAATACTTTAACAAAATGTTAATCAAACCACAGTAAAGGAAGGCCCGTAACTATACCCTAATTAGTTTCCAAATCTATTCGAAATTGTCACCTATACCAGCAAAACATATCCTAAACAAACAAACAAAAAACAACATTGTGCAATGCTCATATCGCATAAACAAGCAATCATTAGCAACTGAACTAAACCTAGATAGTGAAATATAGAGAATAATCCAAGAAAAACAATAGAGACAGAATCAAATCACAATTCAGTGGACGACTCATAAATCTGAAACCCTAGTAGAGGTTAAATACTGTTAGTTCAATTTTCTGTGACATTAATTAATGCAAAATATAATATACACAGCCTTACCCCTCTTTTCTCCAAAGAGGTTGTTTACGGGATGCGAACCTAGACCCAACTCGCAATTGGTAGTGCAGGAGTGAATGGCCCTAACCCAGGTTAGAATATTCAAATTAGTAATTTAAACACCCCAAATATTGATTTCTTAATTTCAGTAGATATTGAACATGTAACATTAATTAACGCAATAATTAATTAAAATTGCAAAACAAATTAAAATGCCCAATAAATCTAAATGCCTAACTGGTCAATCAATGGGTAGTGGCTTAGATTGGAACTACAAATGTCGGAATTTACATCTATTAAGCAAAATATAATAATAATGTCCAAGCAAAAAATTGGATCTACGTAGCTTTAAATTTACATCTTATTTACGTCAAAATAACAAAAACGAAATCAGTTTAAAATCTGATCAGTCAAATATTAGCTTAAAAGTTGCAACCAAACAAGTCAATAATTGTCCAATAATAAAAAATTTTACAATTTAAGTTCCCTTTTTGTGTTCTAAAGAAACCCCAGACCAATAACCCTATCCTATACTAACGCCGTCAACTCAAATCCCATCTATTATCATCCCTGTTAATCTATACCGTACGATTCTAAACGGAGACTTTGCTGTACCTGAAATTGATGAGTTTTTAATCGAACGCTATTTTGTTTCACCCAGTGAGATGTATATTGAGGTGAATTTACCCTTGAATTGATGTTCCTGTGAGAGAGAAGAGTAAGTGATTACAGGGTTAGACTGGAGAGAGAGAGAGAGAGAGAGATGAGTTCGTCGTCTTTGAACTGGGAATGGAGATAACGGGGCCAACCCCTTGGGTATATTTATAGTATATTTACAGGTGGTAAATGTGGTACCAGGCATTAATGCAAAAACCAGTAATCCGTTATAAAAATATAGTAATTTTCTTTTACAATAAAATAATTATATTGTTTTCAATTCTTTTTTTCAAAACTAACATTTTATATCACACCACCTTTTATAAAATAATTATAATATGTTAAATGCA
>MKEJ01035034.1:0-41821 GCA_001753735.1 Embelia ribes
TTTCTAGAAAATTTTAAAGAAATACTATAATAGGTTTCTCACTTAAGAAATTTACTATTCATAATTTATCTACTTAAAAAATAATGTTTTTAACAAAATTTTGAAATATTGATTTATATTTTAGAAAATATTTAATTTAATTTTATTATATTATAATATATATAATAATTTTATTTAGAAATATGGTTTTTGTCAAAGGTGGTCTTATATTGTTGAGAATCTGAACCTATTTTCTTGGGGGGAAAATGTATTTCCTGGTAAAATGAGTCATCGAATCGCAGCTATTGCTCTGCTCAAACCCAATTAAGGTTCCGATTCTCCCAACTCCTAAATCATTATCTATTTAATTTCTTTATTCTGCTCTGTATTATTTTCTACTCCTCATACTAATTTTTTAAACTATTTTCCTTAGTTTCATTGTTACTCTAATGTTTGGCATGTTTGAATGTGACCCAAATCGCCCATTTCTGTAATTTAATATCTTACATTATTAATAAAAATTAGACTTTTGTTATGGTAATGAGTGTCAGTTGTGTAATGGCTTTGATTGTTGTATACAAGGCAAGGTGCATACAAAGTGTTCGACGAAATGCTCCAATTAGATTATGTTCCAAAATATAGAAGAAGATATCATGCTCTCCTGCGTTGGAGTGATGCTAAGGGCATTCACAGCAGACGTTCTAAACAAAAGATTTCTCCTGTTTAATTTCTCAAATGAGAAATCTTGAATTAGAAATGGACCACATCGATCTTTCTATTTCTCTGTTTTTCTAGAATACTTTCAGAAATGTTACAATAGATTTCTTAATTAGAAAATCTATGATTCATAATTTCTCTGCTAAAGATTTTTTTTTTCTTCACAAAAGCTATAAAATCTTGGTTAAGATTCGAGATTTTTTTTTTTATTCTATAATATAATTATTTTAGTAATTCTTAACAAATTTTATAGAAAGACTGGGGTGGGTAATTTCTAAAATATGTATTTCTAGCTGGATAAATGATTTATAGAAAGTTAAATGTAGAAATTAAATGAGAAAGGCCGGTGGGAATTCTCTAATATAAATGAAAATGACACACGTACCCACAATCTGTTGAGATCTATGTATAAGTGGGTAAGTGTAGTATGGGGTGCATTTATCCCACGTCGGTTAAGTATGGAATTAACATTGTACAAGTGTGGTATAAGTGTAGCATGGGTTGCACTAATCCCACATCGAGCAAATATGGGCACTGACCATAGGGTATAATCCCGTGGGCACCCTCTCCTTACAAGCCAGGTTTCTAGGGTGAGTTCTACGTAAGTAGTTTCATTAAGATCATGTAACGAAACTGTACAAATGCACTTTATGATTAGATACCGTGTTTTGATTATACTTTTAAGAAAAAGATCAACACACCAATGTTAATTCTACTTTTAAAAAACAGATCAACACACAAAATCTAACCTATAAGTGTTTGTGGAGTTTCTGTTCATAATTTTTTGTACGTATATCATTACTGTAATATGTATGTTTCGAGTCCTAAGTCAAGCATAAACTCCCGAAAAACGTAGTTACTGTAATTGTTCTGCACATAATGGTTTTTTCATGATAAAAAGAAGGTTATTTCATGATAAAAAGGTTTTCTTGAAGAAAATCTCTTAGGTGGGGACAAATAGAGCACAAATATTTGAAAGTCTACAAATTTTTGCTTCGATTTGATATCTCGAGGTTTGAGGTTTACCTGGGTTGTGGTCAAATATGGAGCATATTTTTCGTGGTCTTCCATGTTATTTGTAATTGAAGTGCAACATCAATTGAATATTTGCTCAAAGTTTCACTTTTTAAATGAACGCATCAATGTACTTTTGAACATTTTCAGGTATCTTGGTTGTTAAATTTGTTTACTTAATCCTCTTTGCAGTTACTCTTGTTTCTACAATTAGACTTTTCAAAGAAGTTTGTGCATAGTTGATTACGCAATGACCAGCACTAGTAAACCTCGAAGGAGTAGTAAACCTTCAATTAAGTATACTGGTAGCCTAGTGGATGGGGATTACTTTGAACTTGCTGACTTTACTGATAACGATTGTTCTGCTAGTTCCTCTGATAATAGTAAGAAAGTTGGTAGAAAATTCGAACCCAGGTCTTCTGAGATACTTAGCACACCTGAACTAGTCTCAAAAGTGGGACAGATATGGGATCGTGCTAACCGTCCCCTCGCCTTTCTCCAACCTAGAACAAAAGTCCGGCATAACAATGACGACTTTACTGAAGCCAATGTATTATTTCATTCCATGGGGGGAGGAGATATCAGATCGTCTCTCTCATCTGAATCTGAGTGTCGAGGTCTTGCAGTGAATTCGGCCACCCTCGGTCATGGTTCCCTTGTAGCACGAGAAGATTTTCATTTTTTGAAAGTATCCCATAAGATATCGTCATTTGGGCCACAAAGTTGGAACTTTCTATCTTCTCTATCAAGGGATTCCTCTAATTGTAAGGAAAATCGTCCTACCGCTCTGGAAATTTCCTATAAATTGAGAGAGAAATATAGATGGACGAGTAAATTTTCTGATCCTGAACCAAAAGAGCAGTTGGATTCTACACCGGTTGAGAGCCAGAAGACAGATAATGAGCGTATTAGAGACAATAATTTACGGTGTACAGATAGTCTAGCCAATACTCTTAGCATTGAATGTGCTGACCATATTAACCAAAGAACAGATGTAACTTGCGATGTTTTAGGGACCCCAATTTCAAGAAATTGCGAAGATAGTCATGTGTCTGATGACTTCCAACTCAAGAATGAGGATGTTAACCCATCAGCAAGTGAAAGGAGACAAGAAGATGAGGCTTTCTCGACTATTGAATCTGAGAATGAGGTTTTACCACCAACACATAGTAAATCCAACTATGGTCTGGCTAAGCAAGAGCATGCTTTTGCTGGGGCATTGGCTGGTTTATCGGTTAGCCTGTGTCTGCATCCAGTAGATACAGTAAAGACTGTCATTCAAACATGCCGTGCTAATCAGAGATCCATCAACTACATTGGCAGATCAATTATTTCTGAAAGAGGTATTGCCTTGTGAAAACTGTCAAGAAATCTGCTTGGAAATTTTATTTATTTTCCCTTTTCTTGGACTTAAATGGTGCCCATTATGTATACAGGTGTAATGGGACTCTATCGTGGAATTGCTAGTAATATTGCTTCTTCAACACCCATTTCTGCTGTTTACACCTTTACTTATGAATCTGTGAAGGGACTCTTGCTTCCTTTGCTTCCAGTGGTAAAATATTTGTCCATATATTGCTTTACTCTTTCAACTTCTGAAGATAAAGGAACCAAAAATCTAGAATTGGGTCTCGTTTGTCTTCTTTTTATTTGGGTACCTAAGAGCAAGTGATAAAAAGTGTAGTCATTTTGGTCACATCGTTAGAAATTTTTTCCTTATAATGTTTGCAGAAATATGACTTACTGCTGTGGTGCAGGAGTATCAATCACTAGCCCATTGCACGGCAGGTGGTTGTGCTAGCATTGCTACTTCCTTTATATTCACTCCCAGTGAACACATAAAGCAGCAGATGCAAGTTGGCTCACACTATCAAAATTGTTGGTATGCTTCAATTCTTGGTGATAGCTATTGCTACTCAGAGCATTTGCATCAGATTATCTAAAAGGAATTATCTTTTTTGCTTCGCATCAGATTACGAGGTGGTTACTTAAAATGGGTAACGAGGGTTTGGTTACCCAAATTTGGGAAACAAATGTTCATTCATCAAAAAAAAGAAATTAATTATGTCATAATCACCGGGCCCACCATCACATATAAAGTGAGTTACTTTACCCCTTTTCCTTGTATCGGGCCCACCATCAAATAATTATATATTGTATTGGTATGTGTAAAATTTTAAAATAAAGAATAGTGTAAGATTTAAAATAAAATATGTTAGTAAAGTAGAGAATTTTATAGATAATCTGATGCAGAAAATAAAAAATAAAGATTCTATAAAATAGAAATAAACTCCATTTTTTCTGTAATTTAGAAAATCTGTTAAGGTAATTTGATGCAAATGCTCTCAGAAGTACTAAAAGTTCAATAGTCATTGTAAGAAGGAATTACAGTCTTTTTTGTTGGCCAGTGCTACCCATAATGATTGAGCAGCATAAAGATTAATAATTATGTGGCGGCTTATGTTTAGCACCTGAAAAGGATAGTAATTGTGTTTACTTGCAATACATCAGTTTGATTCTTATACATGATTTCATGTGTCTTCTCAGCAATAGCTTTCTGCCAAATAATTGTGCAAAACAAACTAGTGTAGATAGTTAATTGGGTTATGTCGCATAGATAAGTGTTTGCTTTAGAGGACTAAAATGTATATATGGGAACTTGCCTTTGTCTCTTTACATTACAGTTGAATTTTGGGGAAAAGGTAGACATGATGTGATGACACTGTTTGTACTTTGTGGATCTGCACAGGAAGGCAATAGTTGGGATCATGAGAACAGGCGGTCTGAGTTCATTGTATGCTGGGTGGGGTGCGGTACTTTGTAGAAATGTTCCACACTCTATCATAAAGGTGGTCATTTTTTCTATCGTTCGGGTTTTATGTATTGGCTTCTTATGTTTATTTCTTTAATTTTGATTCTTCTTTTCAACAGCCTTCTTCTTTGGCTAGCTTGTCTCATTAATATTTGCACTATTTGCAGTTCTATACGTATGAGAACTTGAAGAAATTGACGTCATCTTCACCAGAAACAAATACTGATTCTAATACATTGCAGACGGTTTGTTTCTCCCTTTTCAGCAACATTTTTCTCACTATTGAAATCTCGGCCTTCTGGCATAGTATTTGTTTTAATTCTGTGACTACTGAAGCAGCTCGGATAAGCTGCATCATTTCCTCTAAAATGAGTTGAGTTGTCATATTCCATGTGCATATATATGCTTAGTTGTTTTCTGCTCTTACAGTTGATTTGTGGGGGATTGGCTGGATCCACTGCTGCCCTTTTTACCACTCCTTTTGATGTGGTGAAGACAAGGTTACAAACGCAGGTTCTAACAATTTTTTATTATATTCCTCTTTTTGGTTCTAGTTTTGCATGTTGGAATGGTATCTGAATAATCATCCTGGAGAATTATGAAAATAGCACTGTGTAGCAAGACATAATTGTGATCACTTGAATCACAAATAATAAGTTCTAGCAGATATTAGGGGGATGACATGAATCACACACAAATAATAAGTTCTAGCAGATATGAGTGGGATGACCATTTCCGTCTTGTTAGATTGGAATGAGAATGTGGGAATGGAATAGTGGCAATAACCACTTTGCACACAGCATTATATCCTAACTAAAAGCATTTCAATTTGTTAACCCCTGAACTAGGCCTTAGGTCTTGTTTGGTTTTAAATCTTTGTTCCATATTTTATTTCTCATTTAACAATTAACATGGTTATTAGTTTGGATATATATATTTAACTATGCCGGTGTGCTGCAGATTCCTGGATCCATTCGCCGGTATGATGGTGTGCTTAATACCCTCATAAGCATAGGAAAACATGAAGGTTTGAAGGGTCTTTACAGGTAAGTTGGCTAAGTAGCTGTAGTTTACTAAAAGCTCTAACTTGTTCGGCTAATCTCATTTGATTTGTCAATTTGAAAAAACGCCCAAATGCAATCTAGTTTGGTGTGAACGGTTCATTGATTGCCTTCTGGGATCTGAAAACCATCAAAGGGAAGCGGCTTATTGCCAGTCTTCCATTGTCTTTTCGACGATCTTCCATGGATTTCTTCGAAGCCATCCTTAGCATTTGAAAAATGTGTTGTATTTGATCTTGCATAGTTGTGATTTACGAATGCTTTTTAATCTTCCGGATTACAATATAATTGCTACATTTTCTGATGAAAAGGGAAAGATTTTCAATGCCTAATTTCCTAGTCAGTTCTTAATTCATTGATTATACGCAACTGAATACTGCAAATGTTACTATGAGTAGACATGAATTTTAACCTTGTCTATATGATTCAGCAGTTCATAGTTTAAGTATTAGGAATATCTGATTATTACTAGTACCACTTATGTTCCCCTTTTTTCTCTATCATGATCAGGGGCTTAATACCGAGATTGTTCATGTACCTTTCTCAAGGAGCAATCTTCTTTGGTTCGTATGAATCATTCAAGAGGTTATTGTCTTTGGAGGTGCCACATCTTAATGCTGAAACAACCAAACATTTACAGACTCTAGACGATGAGGCTCCGTAGAAAGAAAAAAACCATTCTATGTTTGCGGAGCGAATACACTTGTTGCTGCAACTACATATGCAACATGCAATTTGAGAGTTGTTAGAATCAACATCAACAAACGAGGATCGGGTCCAACATTAAGAGGAATGACAAACTATAGAAGCATTAGTCTGAGAGCAGAAATAAATTTTTTCTTGTATGCTGAAGAGTAAAAGTAATACAAGGAGCTCTTTGGCCGTTCTTGAATAAACAAGAGAAATCATGAAAAAAGTATCTTGCTATAGACTAGGGTTGGATAATAGAAGCCATCAATTGTCGGGGACGCATGAATGGGTAAATATGAGATGAAGCATCATTCATTATTGATAGTTCTTGTCTTCTTGATGTCCATTTTGCTATGAATGTAGTTTTAGTTTTTGAGGTCTCATGGAGTGTGTTTTTCTTGGGTTTCACTCTATTTAATGTTAATCATATAACCAATATAAATTATTGGTGTAGATTACTCAGCTTTTGTACCATGTTGCATTCAAAAGATTATTTGCTAGGGTATGCCCCCTTCTCAGCTTTTGCAAATTGTACTTATTATGCGTATGTTTAGAGTCAGCACCACTAGAAAAGCAGCAATACACGGCCCCTCTTTTGTGACAGCAAACTCGCCTGTCATCCATAATTATATCAATTATGATGGGAAATTAGCGCTGCCATGTGAAGGGTGTTGGATATGTTAATTTACCAGACCCCAATTTTTCCCCACCCCTGCCAGCAGAGAAGTTTATCCCTGTTTTGGAATGGCGGTTGTGAATGGATCTAGGGCATCTACATAAACCTCTTTCCGGCATCTCTGTTGTCCTCCCTCTCACGGATAGACCTAGCGCTTCTCCATCAACCAGGTAATCTCATTCTATCTCTCCATCTCTCGCTCTTAATTTTCACTGCAGATTGTTCCCTAGCTATACATACATATGCATAAGATTCATATATAGATCTGCGTTTGTGAAATTGGGGAATGTAGTATGCGTCTAGGGTTGAATTAGATGTTAATTTGACAGATCTAGGGTCTTTCTATGTTCTCGTCCTTGTGGTGGTGTGGTGCCTTCAAAGTCCGCCGAGATAGTGGTGCTAGGTGGCGAGGGCAGAGGAGGTCAGGAGGCTTGTGGGGATGGAAGAGGAGACAGCTAAGGTAGATTCCGAGGTCTCCGTCTATGTGGCAGCTCTCTATACGAGGCCGATATAGTTTGATATAAGGTCGATATAGTTCCATACAGGACTGATACAACCAGATTCAAGGCCGGTGTGTTTCACCCCACCACTACGGGGTGTGCTAAGTACAAAGCTGTTTGATACTTGTATGCTCATTTATCTTTCATGTGCGTCGAATTGTTAATTTTGGTATGTAGTTTTCAAATTGTTGGATTCTTTAATTATTGTGTTCATCTATTTATCTAAATGATTTTAGGATTCTTTAATTCCTTCTTTTTGCTTCATCTAGTAAGATTCTAGGATGGGTTTGTGTCAAGTTATGTTGTTGGTGTTAATCAGACTTGAAACTTTGAGGTAGAAATATGTTCATCTTTCACGCATTTGTTTTTAATTGGACTTGGCTTTGTATATTTATATGGAGATGGCATATATGATTTGATGCACATATTTTTTGCATATTTGTTCTGTTTTGCTTTGTTTCGCTTTTGTCGGAGTCCTTTACCTGGCACGACATTTTGTGATGTTTTGTAAGCTGGTTACCTTTTTCCTTTCATTATGCTTAGTACTGCCCTCATCTCTGCATCAATAGCAGGATCATGGTTGCTACCATGGTTCTTAGGGTCTATTTGTGTGTTAGTTTTGCCTGGTGTTGTAGCTTATTATGGTTTTTGTATTAAAGGAAAGCGATTTGTAGCTTGTTATGCTTTTTTCATGGAATATTTGTACAAATGATGAACTATTATAGCTGTCTCACCATCAATTGTGCTGAATTTTTAGGATGATGCTGATGAAATAACGTGGCACACCTATAAGGTCAGCTTACAGAAAAGCGGGAAAAAACTTGCGAGAAAGTTCTTAAAAGGCTTGAGAAGGCAAGTGTCATGATATTCTTCTGTTATATCATTGTGCATTGTTGGTCTTTTACAGTTACCTGAGTCCTTAACTTGCATTTCATATAATAAAGCAGATAAGGTATGTGTGTTTAGTACTCGTGTATGTTGCAAAGAAAAACAAAATGACTGGGTAAAGATTGTAGAGTGCAATTTTTTTGCATATGGCCTCTGTAACTCTTATCTGTTTTTCAGGTAAAATATACCCTTTTGTCGAGAAAGAAGCAATTAGAGCGAACGAGGTATATCACTCAAACCACAGGATAAAGAAGTTGTAGTTTGTGAATTTACAGTACAAACCATCTGGCGGAGGTTGGAAAACGGTATGTGAAAATGAGGTTGTGTCTACAAAGGCGATAAAAAATTAGAAATCGGATGAGAAGTAGGGAACTTACTACGAGACTGTGACCGGGCGGTGGTGAGCGCATCCGGGAGGGTCGGGCAAAGGTAGTCATGTAGGTGTCCGGGACGAATAATCTCGCATTACGGATAGCGAGGACTCGGGGTAGTGTGTTGGTTGAAAGGGTTATCGGGTAAGTCGGGTAGGGCCAGTGTGATGGCTGGGGCGGGTATAGAGGTGACTCGGGTAGGGGTTTGTGCTGGTTGTGTGTTGTTGGGCTGGCAAGAGGAATTGGGGTGGTGTTGATCCGGTTGGGTTGGGATATGGAGGGTTTGGTCCGAAGGGTTGGCCTGTTCTGGGGGTGTGTTTGTTGTAATTGGGTTTGCAGGCAAGCTGGGCTGCATATGGGTTGGGCTAGGCTAGGTAGGGGACTGTGAGTGGTGTTGTATTGGGAGTTCGGGTGGATTGTTTATGTGGGTCGAAATTTGGTGGTGAGTTTGGGATATAGTTTTGGGCTGAGGTATTTTGATTGGAATTGTTGTTTTGTTGGGCTAGGGGTGTAGTGGAATAATGTGGTAGTTGGGTAACAGGGTTAGCATTTTGTCGGGTGGTTTGGTAGGAAAAATTTGTTCATAAGAAGTGACGTCTCGTGAGATGACAAATATTTGTGTGGTGAGATCAAATACGCGTTAGGCACTATGGTTGGTGGGGTAACCGAGGAAAATGCATAGATTGACCCGTGGTTGAAATTTATCCCATCTTTCTTTTAAAGTTTGTGTATAACATAAACAACCGAGGACTCTTAAATGCTTGTAAGAAGGTGATTTGTTAAAAATTCGTTCAAAAGGAGAGACATATTTTAACTTTTAACAAATGAATAGGTGTATGATTAATTAAATATACGGCGGCGAGTATGCATTCTCCCCAAAATTGTAGGAGGAGATTTACATGGAAAAGTAAACACCGTGATGCATTGAGGATGTGTTGATGTTTATGTTCCGCAACACCATTTTGGTGTGGTGTTCCGTGACAAGTGAGTTCACGTAAGACACCTTTTTGTGTAAAAAAGTTTTGAGTGGGTCCACTAGTAAATTACATGCCATTGTCGGTGTGGACATGTAATATGCTACTATTGAATTGCGTAGAAATCATATTAAAAAACATTTCAAGGTTATATAAGGTTTTCGACTTATATCGCATTAAATAGATCCATGTCATGCGAGAAAATTCATCTACTATAGTGAGAAAATAATGAGCACCAGTAGAAGAAGGTACATTGTATTGTCCCCGAATATCAACATAAATACGATTAAATTTAAACATGCTCATAATAGGTAAAGTTTGAAATGACAAATGGGAATCTTTCCCATTTTCACAAGTATCACAAAGATGAGCTTTATTCGGAATTGAACTGAAGGACGGGAAAGATGGGTGACCTAAGCGTTGATGCCACAGGGAATAGGAGGGTGGGCTAGCACTATGAAGGATGGTAGGTAGATGTTGGTTGAAGGTGTAAAGGTTGCTATGGTGCTTACCAACCCCAATCATTGTCCACATCGTAAGATCCTGAAAAACACAAAAGGGGAAAAAAGAACAACACAATTAAGATCACGACATAATTAACTGATAGATAATAAGTTAAATGGAATTGGGGGACATGGAGAATGTTAATAAGAGTAATAGTAGAGGAGAGTGTAAAAGAACCAATACCGGTTACCTAGGAATCCTAACAAAAGGTGGGTAAGAAATTTTAGACGAAAAAGAAAGAGGTAAAAAAACACATGTGAAATAAAGCTCCAGTGTCAATAATCCAAGAAGTAGCACGAGAAGAATTTTACCAACTATGTTAGCAGCGGGTGTTGCGTCAAAATCACTTATCTGACAATTTTGTTCAATAGTCAAGCCATTAGTAATACTTATAGAGGATGATGCGTGGGAAGCAGTGGCGGATTCCATTGATAAATTACACGACCCTTTGTACCAATCTGGGAAACCATGTACGTAGAAACATTCATTCTTAAGATGGCTCTTGGTGTTACAATGTTCACAAAAACAAGTATCATTTTCTTTGGACTGAGTAGGTCGATGGTTGGCCGAGTGAGCAAGGGTTTGGCTTTGGGGCTGGACTGAAAATGGGACGATTGGCCTGACTGAAGTAGACCAGTCCGCTGATGGTAGGATGGGTTGGCCAGTGGGCTAGTTATTGAGCTGATTGGGGTGGGAAGCAGCAAAAGTTGCTAGGTTGTCCGGGACTTGTAGGGTGATGTTGCGAGTATTTTCTTCTTCGGATAAGATACTATGCACCTTAGAAACATCCGGGAGGTAATGTTACTTCAAACAGGAGCAAAACTTGGATTTAATCCCATCAAGAAGGTGAAAAACCGTTCGATGGTTTGAATTTTGTTGTAGGACCGAATGGGGTCATTTGGATTAAGATGTTGTTGGAGGCTAAGTTCATCTTATAACTCTTTATGGGTGTTGAAGTACTCAGTTATTGGTTGAGTGCCTTGTTGTAGACAGGCGAGGTCTTGTTTGATGTGATAATTCGAGTTCTGAACCGTGGTGGTAAAACGGTGGTCTAATTCTGACCAAAGATCGGCCGAAGTCTCACAATAGTCGAGACTTGATACAAGAGAAGGTTCAATACAATTAAGACCAATATTTTAGAACCAATTCACAAAATCAATTTAAATGTTCATAAAACCAATTCAAATGTTTAGAAAACACTTCAAATGTTTATAAACCACAATATAAATAACAATTGCAATTTAGAAACCCTAATCCCAATTGATCAAAATGGTTCTAATTGATTTGAAGAAAAAATTACTACAAAATATTTATCAAATATATTATATGTATTTATATAGATTCAATCAATATACTAATAATAACAATGATATATATGAACTTATACATATCATACTCATATATGTATTTTTAAAAAAAATTTATTTAATATTTTGGGTTTTGGATTTTTTCAGATTTTCAAAAAATAAATCCGAACCCGAACCCGAAATTTCAGAAAATTCAAAATTTTTTAAAATTAAAAACCCGAACTTTGAGTAAAACAGATTTCGGGTTACCCGAACCTATGCATACCCCTAGATTATGGTGTGAATAGGTAGAGTATATATTCTTGGAGTTGAGAAATTACGTATTTTGGTTATAATTTTTAAGCTCAAATTTATTTATTTTTTAACTTAAAAATTGGATCGCATTTTATTGAATTAGTTTTTTAGCCGAGATTTTTGGGTATTTTGGGCTAAATAAGGTTCAAGTTGAATGCATAAAATAATTTTTTTAACGGAAATAAGGTCATTTTTAAAAAAAATAATTGCAACAACATGAGATCCTTGAATTAATTATGGTTGCATTATTTGCTTCTAAAATCATTCTTTGGGAATGGTATTTCGTGGTTGGGCCCACCATCTTGGCTGGTAGCATCAAGAAGGGTAAAATCATGCGAATATATTTCATATTTAATAATGAACCAGTTGGGCCAGTTCATTATTTTTTTAATTTTCTTTCGATTCCTCTCCTTCGGTTTAAGCTTTTAAAAGTTGATTTTTGATTAAAAAAAAATTGAAAGCATCCAATTTATAACTTCTAATTTATTTAAGTTAAAATAACAAATAAACTCAACTTAAAAATTGAGTAGTTAAATATTATTTAATTTTTAAATAAAAAAACTAAAAACGTAAAACTTGTAAGCAGTAAGCAAACAAGATCAAAATTTTAAGGTCTAATTTCATGATATCATATATCATAACCATAGTAGTCATTTTTAAAAATAGAGAGGATTACAATAAGAAAAGCAAAAACTTGAAAAAAAAAAGGAAAGAAAAAACAAGGAACGGTAATATTAAAAAACAAAAGCTTATAAGTTGCAACCAAACAAGCTTAATGTGTTAAAGGTCTGATTTTAATGATAACATAATTTATAACCATACTTGTCATTTTGAAAATCAGAGAGGATGACAATTGGAAAGCAAAAACTTGAAGGGGAAAAAAAAAAGAGAAAGAAAGAAAGAGAGAGGAATGGAAATACTAATAGGCGAACAAATAAATAGCATTGCTACTTGAATTTTAAAATTTTACACGATTCTCTCACTCGCTAATATGATAATTCAAATTTCAATTCCAGTCGTCAATGCTGCACATAAAACCAATTACATCCAAAAGATTATTTTTACCACATTAGCAGGTAAGTGAATCCGGTATCATTTCTTTAAATAATATGACTAATCTAGTAATATTATATATATATATATATAATTTCAAAAATGGTTATATTTTTTTAAAATAAATTTTTTAATAATATTACAAATAGTATTAATATAATAGATAAAATGACATAGCATGATATATTCCTTCTATTAAGAGTTTCCAAATAGTAAGAGAAATTTTCGGAATTAAGGTTTATGGACTCCATCCATCTAAGTTTAATTGGATAGTTTGACTTGACAAACATCTTTGTGTAATTTCAAATTTAAAATTTGAATGGAAAATAAATGGAATAGATTACCCTTGTTAATAGTGAATCCTAAGTAGTTACAGACAGACTTGTATAATCTATAGCAATATGCAAACCCTAGTATGATCATTAGATCAAATAAAAAAAATTCCAATGACTTTGGGGACTTCTTTTACAACCATTGGAATTTTTTTCATGTGATCGTCATAATATGATTTGTATATTGTTACAGAGTATATAGCCTATAGCTACAAAGTCCATTTGCCACACCCCGAAGTCCAAAACCCCGGAGAACGTGAGCTATAACTAATGATAGCATAAGTAAAATAGGACAATAATAGCTCATAGTAACAGAAAGAAGAAAATGAAACGAAATGAAATAACACCGTAACGAGCCTCACCGCATCTAGACTACTACTGTATGACGGTTCTGCGCACAACTACAACAATCCATAACCGTAACTAGATTACAAAGAAGAAAGAATGGCCAACGGCATTTCCGGAAATATATACATATATGATCAACGATAAGTAAACAAACTTATTTACATAATAATACAACAATAGCGAAAGGGCAAACAAAAGAACATAAGTAATACTATAAGGTATATGTATATTCTCGGCCTGCATATAAGTCGAGATCATACTTATGCCTTAGCCCTAATACATAAGAGTACGCCAAAATAATAGATATAACAAAGTACTATATGATAATACAACTAACTATATACACCTCTGTGGAATCCTACTGAGTTTCCGCACCAGCTTCCTTGCCTACAAAACAATTGCAGTAGGAAAAAAAAGAAATATATACGGTTAGTCAATTATCCCTATGATAAACAAGAGACTATGTTATATGAAAGCATGAAAGTAGTATCATATAATATTATCCACTAAAGCACGAAAGAATCATGGTATAATGGTTAAGTAATGTCACGAATGTGCTCAATGATATAATGACATGAATCTCGAATGTCATACGCTGGATGCTCGATGTGACTACGATTCGATTATAATGAACTAGAATATATCTCGGGACTAGAATCGGCTCGAAGTTTGAAACGCTCTGACTCATCCCCGCAATTTGATGAATGCCAAAGCCTTCATTGTGGCATATCCGAAATCCAACGTCTATAATGAATATCCCAGATTTGGTTTCCCTTCTTTAATGGTGAGCCTAAATGACCGCAATTACTTTTCGATAGTTTTAGGAAAACAATACCTTTGTCCCGAACTTAACCCAAAATCCGATACTCGATACACAAAAATGACATGTTACAATGACATGGATGTAATGTTGATAGCATAAAAGCCCGAATGCTAGTGCTATACCACTATGAATAAAGCATGAATAGGCTCGAAAACAATATGCTCAAAATATCAAATATAAGAATAAGTAAGCATGTAAACATGATAATGAACTACGCAATTTATAAATTCACGAATCAATATAATATTTACAATTACATGTATAAGGTATAACTAACAAATTATCATATAAACGAAGTCGTCGAGTTTATAATAAAGATTGTTGAATACCGTACTTAATTCGACATCCCAAAAGCAAGGACTATGAGTCGAAACAAAGGCCCCAAAATCCCGACTTCAACCCCACGTTTGAGTTTTGTGATACGAACAAGATGTCAACCCTATAGAAGAAAAAAAAACTAGACACGCTAAATAATAAGAAATCGAAGTTTATATTCGTGTACAATAAAAGCACGGAACCCGATACATCATGAACGAACACAAGAGATAACTATACTTACCTTTAAAGACTCGGAAGAAGGTGTAAAACTCGAATCTAGGAGTAGATTTAATGGATCAACCTCGAGGCAAACAGGATTAATAAAAGAGTATTTGGTTTTAAAGTTGTTCTTTCTTTTCTCATTGTTCTTTATTTTCTCCTTTTTCTTTTGTTTTTCTATGTTGCCGTGAATGTTTCTATGTTGCCATGTGTGAGGAATTGGAAAGGAAAGGAAATGTTAGTTACACCCATTTTGCCGTGAATAAGGGGTTAGAATTGGTATAAAATATTGACTAAAGGAATAAAAGTTGAACTAAACTTCTAATTAATTAAATTATATGTCATTTTCAATTTTTACTATATATATATATATGTAAAACCATATAAGCATAATACCTAAGTTAACACATAACCACACATAATCAACAAATGTGTAAAAAAAGATTAATCTTTGTTAAATACCCAATATACTGCGAACTATGCGAATCCCGTATAAACGTGTCCCGCTAACTAAGAAATGCATATTATAATTAATCACGTAAAAAGTTATGAATTTGCATGCATGAACACATAACAAGGAAACTACTTCATGAAACAAAATACGAAACAATACGAAACAATAAGCCATGATCTGCAAAATAAAATCTCGATATCAATACATGCCTACCAAAGTCTATATAATAATAATGCTCGATTACGAAAACAATGCATGCCCCTACTATTATAATAATGCATGCTTCGACTATAAATACATGGTCAAATAATGGAGGTTGATATGATTTCAAATTACCGAAACCATATTAGAAACAACGAATGAAATGTGGAATTTTCTGAGACATCACATGATTAATAGTTGACTTGACATTAACCTTTAATAATTAGGAAGGACAATAATGGTAATTCACTTTATATTGTAATATTTTATATTCGAAAATAAAAATATCCAATTATTTTTGTACGTCCCAATTTGTAGATAAAAAGTGTTGATAATATAAATGATCGAATGAATGATATATTATTTGAAAAGTTAGAACTATTAAGAAAGTATCATTTTAAAATACAAATAGAGATATGTATTTCAAGAAAATTATTTGGGTAATAAAAATAATAGTATTAATGTAATAAAAAAATAATTAAACATTATATATTTCTTACTCTTGCAAGCTTTTAAAGTAGTAAAAAAATGTAAAATATTTTACGAGTTTCAAAAGCGAGGAGCTTTCATATTGGAAACAGATTCTCATGAAACTAAGTTTTCCAAGTCCAAGTGGATTTTTCGGTAACTTGTTAAACCAAAATGCTTTAGGTTTTAAGAAACTAAATGACCATATTGGTATAAGTAGAACTAGAGAAACCAAAAGAAAACTAGAACTAGAGGGTCCAAAATTTTGAATGGATTGAGATTTTATAGATACAAGTGTATATGAATTTTCTTTATACCACCATATATTGACAAGTAACAACAAATTATTGACACATTAGAAAGAAAAAATTAATATAAATTTAAATAATAATTATTTTTCAAACGTGTCGACAATTGTATGGTGATATGTAAGACTATCCACAATGCAAAAAGCTTAACAAGCATCTTATCACATTTTTTCATACGTTACAATGGTGCCACATCAGCAGAAATATCCCTATACTTTTTTTTCTCCATTGCAAGCATCTTTTTTTTTCCAATGATTAATTGTTATTTTATTAATTTGACTAAACTCTTTAAATATTTATGCTTATTAATAATAATGAATATAAAAAAATATATGTCTAATTACTATTATCATTATATTTAATTTTATTAATATTATTTTGTAGAAAATTTAATTTTTTTTTTAAATATACTTATTTAGAATTTCTTTTTTTTTAAAAAAAAATAGCCATTGGTAAATGGCTTAATAGGTAGAAAATTGAATTTTTGTTACTTTTTTAGCTTTTTGTCAGCCAAGTTTTGTTTTTTCTTTCGGGCACTTTGATACATAAGTGCTACCTAAGCTTCATCCTCTACCACAAGAAAAAATTTATAGGGTCCCTTTAAATAATTAGCACTGGAATTGCTATAAATTTTTTTTTCATATATATTTGTATGTATAAAATTTTAATATATTTTTAATTATCTCAAATAATATGATTAGATGAGAAGAGACAACAACTGACAAACTCTCGTGGGTTCAATTATTGTGGATTCATATATCTTACCATATTACATTCTATTGCTCACCTAACTTAATTAATCTCCAAATCAAAGTTATTATGTTTAATATATATAGTATTATAAAAGTACAATCATATCCTTGTATGAGATTCTCCAAATTACCCCCATTTATTTTGTTACTATTTTTTTTTTTTTTTTGACATTACTTATTGATCAACTAGCTTTTACTTTAAATTTGACTAAATATACTCAATTTCCTAGATCCTTTTTTTTCTTGTTGGGGTTAGAAAATATTTTGACATTTCTATGTGACAAAACGATTTTAATTCAAGCTAATACTAACAACGGAAAAAATAAACAAAATCATTTACAAGTCTACCACAAACAAGGTCCTATAATTTCTATCCAAGCACCCTAAAACTTGCTAATAGCTCTTTTAAATAATAAACAATAAATACCTCTCTATGGCCTCCGAGACTACTATTCACATAACACGGACGTAGATTTTTTTATAATCGAAATCATTGTTCCGAATAGATTACGTTCAAGTTACCACCTTCATGCCATCACGGGCAGATCAATGCTATCTACACAAATATATAGGGAAGGGATTATGGGACAAAGATTTTAACTAAATTTTTAGGCCGTTGGATCTGAAGCGATCAACGGCTAGGATATATCCTCTCTCAATTTTCTCTCTCTATTTTTTCGGATATATTATAACCGTTGATTACTTCAAATCCAACGGACTAAAAAATTTGTAGATTTTTTTTGTTAAAATCTGTGTCCCATGATCCGTTCATATATTATATATATATATATATATATATATATATATATTGAAAGGGTGGATTTGTAATTTTGGAAAGAGATAAGCCAGATGATCTAAGGTAGCACCTAGTTGTCTTCTTACATATCACAGCCTGTTTGGGCCCTTAATCCAAACAAAGCCACATGGACCATTATTAATCCAAAGGTTAAGTACAAAAAAAATACTCATAGTTTCAACTAAAGTTTTATTTGGTCCCCATATTTTCAATTGCAATACTAATATTCCCTAATTTTTTAATGTGAGACATAGTTACCAGGAATTTTGGTTGCACATGTAAAACTCGTTTCCCCAGCAAATTGTTTCCGATATTGAAATTCTTCGTTCCCAAGACTCGTCTCGGATAAATTCTTATGAAAAAGAACTTTTCTAGAATAATACTATTTATAGTATTACTAAAATGATTTTATTTTGATACATATTTAACCATCTTTGTAGTTATACATATTTGGTAAATATATCTTCCTAATTTTGAAGTGCAATCTTATATTATTTATTGGATTATCAATAATATCGTTGCTTCTATTTCTCCTATATTTTAATGCCACATTTTCTGCTTCTTTTTCCCATAATGTTTCTCATTTCCGTTCCCCTTTTTGACAATCATGAATTATGGGACATATTTTAGAAGTAATTTATCCTAGATTATGAAAAATATGTCAAGCGCTTTATTTGTAGTTTATTATAAATACAAGTCTTTTTGTGATCGTTTATTCCGCTACCTTATCTAAATTTAAGGATGTTAAGGTTCTTTGTACTAGAAAATATTGCGAAAGCGACCAAATATGTCAATTTTTTTAAAAATAAAATAAAATAGGGGACCATATTCATTACCTTTAAAACATAGGGACTTTAGATGTCATAATTGAAACTATGATGATTGAATATAATTTTGATATAATTATTGGATTCATTCATATAATTCACCCTCTTTTAAATTATTATTATTATAATTATTATTTTCCCTCTGCAACTATAGACAAAATATCTGTATCTTAATTCATCCCCCATTCCCCATTCCCCTACAAAAGCCACCCACAATCCCATTTATCCCTTGCTAGCTTTTTCCATAATTCTACAAAAGCCCCCAAATTTTATATTTTTGTTTTACAGGAAACAAAATGAGAGAAATTCTTCATATTCAGGCCGGGCAATGCGGGAACCAAATCGGTGGCAAATTTTGGGAGGTTGTGTGCGACGAGCACGGTATCGATCAGTCTGGAAATTTCGTCGGGAGCTCCCATCTCCAGCTCGAGAGGGTCAATGTGTATTACAACGAGGCTAGTGGGGGCAGATACGTCCCCAGGGCTGTGTTGATGGACTTGGAGCCCGGTACGATGGATAGCCTCCGTACCGGGCCCTATGGAAAAATTTTCCGGCCCGATAATTTTGTGTTTGGACAAAATGGGGCCGGAAATAATTGGGCCAAGGGGCATTATACCGAAGGGGCGGAATTAATTGATGCGGTTCTTGATGTTGTGAGGAAAGAAGCCGAGAATTGTGATTGCTTGCAAGGTGCATATTGTTAACTTTTCTAATTATTATTCAATTTGGTAACCGTTTAATTTTGTTGGGTTTTGAAAGATTCACATATTGTGTTATTTATTGGCACTATTGGCCCACAAAATATTGAACCTTACCCTACATATATTTCAATCTGTAATGTTTCTAATTTTTTGGAGGTATATAAAAAAGTTTGAAGGGTAGGTAGCAAATTTTAGTTTTAAAAGTTCAAAAATAAAGAAAATTGCTGCTAACCCCCCAATATTCCGGTAAAAACTCACTCTCACCCCTGAACTCAATTAAATCTACATTTACACCCCTCTATCTTGCGAATGATCATTTGATTCAATAAACCCGAGTTCCATAAATTTAACCCCGCCGATGTTCATTTTAATTTCGCAGGATTTCAGATATGCCACTCGCTAGGAGGAGGGACGGGATCGGGAATGGGAACGCTACTCATTTCCAAGATAAGGGAAGAGTACCCGGACCGAATGATGCTAACCTTCTCGGTCTTCCCTTCACCTAAGGTCTCCGACACGGTGGTCGAGCCCTACAATGCCACCCTATCCGTCCACCAGTTAGTGGAAAATGCAGACGAGTGCATGGTTCTTGACAACGAGGCGTTGTACGATATATGTTTCCGTACCCTCAAGCTTACCAATCCAAGTTGTAAGTAACTTTTACCTCATCTTTTTGCACTGTTACTAGCTTTTCTTAGTAAATTTCAACAGATTTTGTCATATTAGATACATTTACTTAGATGACAAATCATTTATATGAATGTGCATATAAAAATTTAGGTACCTGGATTTGTTGGGCTAAAAAGTATGTAGTAAACAATTATTAGTATAGCTAAAATGAAAAAAATTATTGTTTGGATGAACTGGTGTATTTCCTAGGCTTATTATTGTATAATAATAAAATAAAATAAATTTCAACAACTAAGGTCATTTCATCTGATTTGCTCTCAATAGAAGATATTTTTTTTTAATTTGTATGAAATTTTTATACAAAATTATTATATTTTTAGGATAAAATTACTGCGATATGAGGATAATTTAATACAACAAATTTAATTAAAAATAACAATAGTATGTTCTGAATTTGTAGTATTTTGTTCATAAAATATATTAACTCTTGTATTTTACAATAAAATGTACTGTTGTACAGAGAGCCCTTCCCATTTCATCATGCGAAGTAGGTTAGATCAGTTTTGTTTTATTTATTTCTTTAAAATTCCAGGTTCTAAAATTTACTTACAAGTATACAACTAAGGTTTTACTTATTAATTAGCATACTTTTTAAACTTTTAAATAAGCCAATCCAGTGTCATGGCACATTGAAGTACACTCAAGTATGCCAAGAAGACAATATGGTAAAATAACTTTATTGCATATGTTGTAACTCTATATATAATATATTATAATTCGATTATTTTATTTTATTAATAAAAAGTATCATACTATAATATATTAAACAAATGTTACAACATATTGCAAATAAAATTACAACATGTCGGTGGGAAGGTTACTTTCTCGTATCGTACAGTTAATGTATAGAAGTTCCGACCAGTTTGGTGATACTTTATTATTAATTAATAACTAAACGTATAATATGAATCAATTTTAAATACAAAAAAAAGAAAAAACATGTTTACATTACCCTAATATAATAAATTTTTTTTTCTCTAATTTTGTAGTCGGAGACTTGAACCATTTGATCTCAACAACAATGAGTGGTGTGACATGTTGCCTTCGGTTCCCCGGACAGCTCAACTCCGACCTCCGGAAGCTCGCCGTGAACTTGATCCCTTTCCCGCGCCTCCACTTCTTCATGGTGGGCTTCGCGCCCTTAACCTCCCGTGGGTCCCAGCAGTACCGTGCCCTCACCATTCCCGAACTCACGCAACAAATGTGGGACTCTAAGAACATGATGTGTGCGGCCGATCCACGCCACGGGCGCTACCTCACCGCCTCCGCCATGTTCCGGGGAAAAATGAGCACCAAAGAGGTTTGTTCGTCACAACAGTAATTACATATACATATAAAAAAAAAAATCATATCATATATGAAACTGTTTAATCACCCATGTAATTTGAACTTCTCTTATTAAATAGAATCAATTAAAAATCATATATCCTTGTTATTTTTATAATTACATATATCGTACTAGAATCAAAGAGGTACGTTAGAATTCGTATATTTTATAATTGTATACGTATAAAAATCATTTACAAATCTGTATGACTACCTATGCAATTTGATCATGTGTGTTTATCTTCTCTTATAAAATAGAATCAATTAAAAATATCACCATGGGATTTAATGTTGACTTGTCTTCTTGTTTTATAAAAGAGGTATGCTAGAATTTATATATGCTCTTTTATTATACTATTAGAGCATTGACACCGCTCTTTCTCATTTTATTTTTCGGACACATTTTCTAGAAAATTATTTATACTATTACAAATAAGTATCTTAGAAATTACTCATATATGTCTTTCTTAAAAAACAATGTTAAAAGTTACTAGAATAATTACATGTTTTATACTAAATTTATTTTTCTTAATTTTTGCAAAATTTTAAAGATTTGCTGGAAAAAATATTTAATTTTTCAATCTAGAAATTGTGAATAATAAATTTTTCTATTGATATATGTATTACAGAAGAGGATTGTACTCAAATCAAAATTCAAAAAAATAAAAATAAATTATTGTGGTACATTTCTCTCGTTTAAAAAGAATGAGCTCTTATAATACAATTTTAAAAAAAAAAAACTGAAAGAAAGAAAGAAAGAAATATTTTTGACTCGTGTCTGTCTGTGTGGCTCCTCCCATCCCACCGCCTTCATCAAACTGAATTTAGTACAGCTTCAGCTTTGTTAAAATTAAGCAGAGTCAGCGTGTGTGTTAAGCAGAATCTCTTAAATAAATAATTAAATAGAATTTCATCCCACACAACATAAAAACAAACACAAACACAGTGTATCTCTCTCTCTCTCTCTCTCTCTCTCCGGTGGGTAACCCTCTTTCAATTCTCTCTGACTCTACATAGATAAATCTTGCTCTTTTTTTTCATTTAATTTCTATTAATCTTGAAATCATTTCTAATACCCATTTTTGTTACTATATATATTTGTGATAATAACAGAGAAAATAAAAAAAAAAATGCCAGAGGATCAGCACGTGGACCGCCCTCTCTTTGGCGGCGCTATATCCACCACTTTCCCCTCTAGATTTCAGGTTCTTTTTTTTTTATTTATTTTTTTTCCCCATTTGCACCGAAAAAAAAAAAAAAAAGATAGAAATTTTGACTTTCTCATCATAATTAATTATTATTTTTTTTTTTTTTAATTGTACTTCAAATTGCATGTATCCACGTAAAGTTTTCTACCACAGAACCAACTGTAAACAATCAAGTTAGAACAATTTGGTATACGAAGGGAAAGAAATTGAGCTGAATCAAAGTTTTTATTCTTTTATTTATTTTTGGGTGTAAATATGTTTTCTTTTACTAATAAGTAAATAGATTTACCATATGGTATCTGTTTCTGCAATGTTCTTTTTCGCTCTTCAGAATGGAAGATTATTCTACTTTGATTGGTTAGAATTTTTTCCATCGTAATTAGTTAATTTCAGCCCCTAAAATTTAAATCTTTCCATCTCACTTTAAATTAAATTAGAGGCGGAGATATAGGGAGGGAATGATGCCAACACCAGACCCCCTAATAATTAGGACCGGAAATCAACTTAGCGAACTCCATATTTTTTAGGGGATTGAATAGTATTGGATACACTGGTGAGAGCATTCCCTTGAGTTTAATCTCTAAATTCAGGATGGGGCGCTATTTAGAAGGACTGGTTTCAGGGGGGGCCGTGTGCTCGTCCTTTGCGAGTACCTTCATTTTTTCTAAAGGGTAAATTGTATTCCTTAATTGCTCTGAGAACTTCAAGTAGGAATAATGTTCATTTTATCAATAAAGTAGGTGTTAACTAGTTTGCAATGGCAGACAAGGTGCAGTCTACCATTTTCATCACATTGTGTACACACATGTTTGATACTCATGTGTAATAAACATGGGGGCATAACTAAATACGAGAATTTTCATGCTTACAAGTTACAACCACTTTTTAAAGTTAAGACTCATTGTTGTACATGCTTCTCTATTTTTTACAAATTGGCTTCTCATTTTTATTGCAAAACTTTCAATTTCATGTTATTTAAAAAAAAAATTATATTAACAACATGTACTTTATAATATCCGATGATAAAGTTCTGATGTGTACTAGCAAATTAGGCATCGATGGCTAAAATTAGTTCTTTATAATGTAATATTTTCCCTATACATGAGGTTTGATGATAGTACTTGACAACATAACAGACTAACAGTACTTTATGATCCCTTTTAAATTGTATTCAGGATGTGAGCAACGTAAGACAAGTCCCAGATCATCAGGTTTATTTTTTATTGTACTTGGCTTTTATTTATATATACTTTTACTAGATGTTGCGCTTTGTAGTTCTGCTATTACTTACTATCCTTGTAAATTTATCTTTTGACATGTTTTTTGTCTCGTGATTAAAGGAGGTCTTTGTTGATCCTGCACGTGACGAGAGCCTGATAATTGAGCTTTTAGACTTGAAGCTTGATGTTCCCGATAATGGAAGTGCTACCTGGTTCCTTCAAGACCTTGCAACTGAACAAGAAGCTGAGGGAGCTATGGTATGCTATCAATTTCTTATTGAAAAAATGTCTATTTTCTTTTTGCTTAAAGGGATGCAAGCAGAAGTTTATCATCACACGTTTGTTTCTCGATAAGCAAGGCTTGATAAGTTTATAATCCTTATATTGTTTGGAAAACGAGCACAATTTAGTCCATCCTGTTTTAGAGAAACTAGTCAATCCATTTTTCGAGAAATATGGCATATACTCGTACATTTTAGTAATGTTAATTATGTGGCTGTTCTGAGCTAGTGGAGCGCATCTATATGTACGTGGTTTTGGCTGATCTCTTATGTATACTTGGTTATGACTGATGGAGAATTGTTGTAAACATAGTTGCTAAATGATCCCATCGTATTACATCAGGCAAATATGGAATAGCCAGAACCATCATTTACAGATTTTGTACGGAACTAGAGGCTGATCATTTTAAGTGCATGCTCCTTTTATTTTCCATTTTACTCTAGTTCAATTTTCCGTAAGATATTTTTTAACTCTAGTTCAATATTAGCCAATGACGAAACCTAACGAGCTCTTTATGCCTTACGATTGCTACATTGATACTTTGTTGTCTTGCTTGTATCATTCTTCTTGTTGGTTTGCAAAGTGATTCTTTTACTCTTTGTAAGTATTGATTGGGCCTTCTTTTTAGTATGTTGTACTTTGGTAATTCACTTTGTTGCTGTGGTTGAGTACAAAAGAATGTACAGTCAAAGTATTAACTTATTCTAATCTTGATTTCAGGTTATTGAGCAGTCAGAAGTGATTGAGGCTGGTGGGTTGGATTTCAGAAACATGCCTGCAGTCGTTACAAGCGCAGTTGGTCAGATGGTAAATAACAAATCATCCACTTGAGTGAAGCCAGTTTTGCAACCTCTTTCGAGTCTGTTAATTGTGCCCTTTTAACTGTTTTCTAATTTTGGGCAGTATTGACCCTGTAGGAGATTTATTTCGAAGAAATAAGCAAAAGGGAAAGCATTTAAGTGTTAAATGTGCATGACAAGTGTCAAATCGACAAATAGGAACTCTTTAGAAGGCTAATATCTTATCACTGTGTCGTATATAGGCTCGAAAATAGTTTATAAAAATGACGTCCTAATTGAAAATGTTTTATTGGGATATATTCAGAGACCATCACTGATTTAGGTTCACTGATTGTTTCCCACTAAAAGCCCCCTTGAAGGTGAATGCAGTATCATTATTCGATGCACATTTGAGTTGCTTAATCTGTGTAGAGGATTTGAGGAGAAAAGGCTGACAATCCACATCACATGTCTATATTGAAATATACAGCTGGATAACGTTGCACTCCTCATATGGATTGCCAAATGGTGATAATTTGTTCAGAATTGTATCTGCCTAGAAGTTAGAGGGTTCGTTTTGTTGTGATTATGTAATGGTGATTGACACTGTAACCTACAATACCTGGACTCGGGTACTACAGTTGTTGAGTTTCCTAACTGTCACGGGGAGGACATCTATGTGCATTTTTTTATATAATTTACAAGTGTCGCATACTTAATAACCTTGTGGGATTGTAGATTGTTTCCATTGCTTGACTTGTATATGAAATTCCAATGTTTCTTAAATCTGTTATGATTTGTGTAACTAATTACTTGATTGGTCGAAGAGTCTGTCAATTTGTAGCTCAACTTTTCAGTTTGTTTTAGTAATTACCAAATCATAAGTATGGCTCATTCCTAAAAAATATGCTCAGGCCATTTCAAAGGGACGCCAAGGAAGGGAAGCCCAAAATATAGTCAAGGTGAGTTTTTGTTAGTAATTTGTCTGCTTCCGATACTAGGATGCATATTAGCATATTGCTAAATTGAAGTTCAAATATTTCTTTCTGCAGGTGTACTTGGCAAATTTGCGCCTTAAGGAAGTTGGTACCGATGTGCTAATCACAGCATATGAACCCGTTGTTATCAAGTATGTCTTATAAGTACTATGTTCTGTGCTAAACTAATGTATCTTTTAATTCAGGTTAGCACACACGTTTTTCAAATTAATGTCACAACAGTGTCAACACCGTCCCAACTCCTTTGATGAGTGCAAGACATGCAAAAAGCCATAAGGTGTTTTTCTAATTAGTTTGGTATATAGCCTTTTAAACTGCACATACGAGAGAAACAAAGTACTGAAAATATATGTTTATTGTGTATATTTTATTGACACTTTTGATTGGTGTTTGCAAATGTACCTTTCTTATTGGTTTGGTATATAGCCTTTTATACTAGACACACGAGAGAAACAAAGTACTGAAAATATATGTTTCTTGTTTACCTTTTATGAACACTTTCTGCTGGTTTGCAAATGTGTTTACAGCCCACTGAGTGAAAGTGCAAGCGCAGTTGGTGCGGGTCCTGCTATACCTGCTGCACAGTCGGGAGGTATGCCGATGGTTGAGGTTTTTAAGCTTGCGGTTTCTAGCTTCAAGGTACATGATTGGACCTTGTTTGGTTCAGCTGTTTGAGAAGTTCCCAATTTTCATTCAGGGTCCTAAATAGTTGCCAGCAGTCTTATTTTGGGATATAAAGTAAGGGTTAACTTAAGTTTGTGTTTTTCGGAATTCATTCATTGTGTATGAAGGATTAATTTTGACTAGATGTTTATTGTGTTCTTTGTTTAAATGTAAGACAATAAATTTCAGCAATATTATAAAATGTTCTGTTCATTTGATCTCAAATGTAAATTCAAGCTCGATAAATTTTGTGAAATTGATCTCTATAAGGTTACTACTTGGCATGATGAGGGTGTATAGATTGTCAAACTTCGATTTCTACATTGGTGAACTACTCATATTGTTTTTAGTTCGATATATTTGTTTTTGGATTCAGCACGAGTTCCTAGCAAATCAAAGCTGAATGTCGTTTTCGACCTCTAAAAGGTTTCATCCCAAGTCTGAACGCATCGTCACTAGGACTAGTTTTTCCATGGTCTAAAGTATCTTCTTAGTTGTGGAGTTGGTTGTCATTTCTTCAGCAGAACAACCGCTAGCATTAGATTTTGTGGTACATTTCATCTTTAAGATTCTGTGTTAGCTGACTATGTGTTGCATACTTGTGCTTGTAGTTGGACATGAGATATTGGAGGATATTAAACTCGCTCGACGAAACCAACACAATTAAATTAATATTCTCCAATTCTCAAATACAACTCGAACATACTCTGGTACTACAATTCAACTAGAGATTCTAGTGCAAGTTGTACCATGTGTGATGTGCTTGTAGTTGAACATGAGATATTTGAGGAAATTAAACTCGCTCGGCACAAGCAGCCAATGAAATTAATTTCCTCCAATTCTCACATACATCTGGAACAAATTGTGGTGCAACATTTCAATGCGAGATTCTAGATGAAGTTGTTCTCTGTGTTATATTCTCGTGTTTGTAGTTGGACATAAGATATTGGAGGAAATTAAATTCATTTTTGGCAAAAACAAGCCAATGAAATTAATTTCCTCCAATTCTCACATACAGCTTGAACAAACATTGGTCCGACATTTCATCTTAAGATTCTAATCAAAGTTGTGCTAGGTGTAATATGTTGTGCTCGTAGTTGGATGTGAGATATTGGAGGAAATTAAACTCACTCGGCAAAGACACACCGATGAAATTAATTCCCTCCAATTCTCATATACAACCGGAACAAGCTTAATTTGGCTTGACATTCTGTTGAATGGCCTTTCCCCAGCAGAATTGGCATTTATATGGTAGGGGAAGTCACGCATTTCATGACATGACACCGTAAGGGAAAAAAGCACTTTGGCTCATTCATTCAAAAGACACTTGAAGGGAGTTTTGGGCTCTCATGTATTGTTGATGTGTCTCTCTCCTCCATCTCAATCGTCCTCAAAAAGATTTGAGAGAATTTGTAAATAAAAGTTTATTAAGATAGCATGGTAATAACACGAAGCTGTGCTGCTAGAAATCCTAACTAGGGATCATCAAAGGAATGCTCAAAAGATATTAACTCGAAAATAGCAATTTATAGATATAACAATTTATTAAATTACAAATCAAAGTACTGCCTCAATACAAAAGTAAGCAACTTGGGGCTTCTTTCGCACTAGAGTAGCTAATTCCAAAAGAGAATGGAAAGCTACCTATGTCTAGACCAAGACGAGTTCCCAAATCGCTACAATTTCTATAATCCAAATAAAAATAATTTCTCTTTTATTTCAAGACTATCTTCCCTTAATGTAGCCAGCATTGCTCGATATAGGGGTTCTCTCTTCTCTGAATGGTTGAGTTGCTTCATCAGATAAACTAGGTAGCCTCGAGACACTGCCCTTACCTTTCCTAGCGTTAGGCCCTATCTCCTCTATCATATATTTCCAACCATCAATTGGTCTCCTTCGGCTAAATATATGCTGCTTGATAAAACTCGCTATCTGCAAGAAAAAAATAAGACTCCATATCAAAACCATTTAATTATATTAGCAGTGAGAAAATTTGATTAATGTGTATAAAAAATTATACAAGAAACCACGAATTGCAACATGCCTATATTTTCCACGTACAAATGTATGGTATGTTAAATAACTTATTGTGAAATTGGTTTGCAGCCTCACCTCATGGAAGGCCCGGACAATATTTATTATAATGACCACAAAGAAAGGGTACAGTTTTAATTGAACAGGTTCCGAAAGTGGATAAAATGCAATGGCATAGCCAAATCCTTATCTAGCATCAGAACCCTTGAAAATACGATAGTGTTGTCTCAGTTTTTTGTCAGCCTAACTTTTTATCTCAAAACCTCAGAAGTAATGGGAGTGGCTAATGCAAGCTTATAAAATATTCCAAAAATGGATCCTGAAACATATAGGCGCGAAACTCAGATTTTTGCTTGTGATCTAAAGACCAAGATTTTCTTTTGGGTTCCGTTTTTTGGACACCGTCAGGAGGCATTGACGGCATAACATTCTCTGTGTACAATTCCAACTTCTTATTGAATGGGGATAAATAAAAGAATCGTGCCCAAGTGCATGCAATCAAATAATTTGTCATCGTGTTCTAGTTAAACATCCAGTAAATCAATTTGATCATTATGTCAAACACGATCAATGAGGTAATTGAACTATAATGAGCCAATCAAATTTGGCAAACCTGAAACTTGCAGAAAGCAATTCTGCGCTCGAATTCTTGGAGAAGAACATCTTCTTCCCTCTGTGACATCTCCCACACACTCCCATCTTGTGCTTTTGCCGTTGTTTCCCAACCATCGGGCTTGTTTTTCAACTCGGCTGAACTTGGAATTTTTGAGTTGTCTATGTCAGCATTGGGAGAATCGAAGATCCTGCATTTGTCAAACGTAAATATCATGAAAGTCCCGTAAAGAATCAGTTTGGTTAGATTTACAAATTTGAGATTTTAAAAGATGTAATTGAAAACATGTTTGAGGGTAAAATTTTCTGACTACAAAACTTAACTGGCATTGCCTTGAGTTTCCTATAATGGGTTTTTTAAGACTGCAGTTTCTTAGAAACCGAAATCTGAAACTCTTGAGAAACTCTATCAACTCTAGCCTAGAGTGAAACTAAAAAGTTGGACAAGTGAAACTCTAGGCCATATGGTTCAATATATCAAACAAGCCGGTATAGTATCCGAGTACATTGCCCAAAACTAGCCTAAAATCCCTTGCTTTTATCCTTATAAAACCCAAATTCTGGAACTGGGATTTCTCAAAGAGAGAACTAGAATCAACCACAAGAAAAAATATGTCATAACTTCAATGCTTAAAGCAACCTGAACTTTTAACCTTTTAAATCCATCTGATTGGAAAACACTCATTGGTTAAATTCTGATTTTAACAATGACAAAATAAATAACAGCTACACATGAATTTTTAAAAAGACAGAAATATATAAACACGTGTAAAGAAAACTTATTAAGAACAGCTATCAACCAATCTGTCAACATCATCACCTCCACTGACAATTCCATCATCCCCTAAAATTCAATTGCTCGCCAATTTCCATCTTTTGACACATATTATCCAACCAAAACCAACTCATCCAACCCTCGCTTAATAAAGAAAACATCCTCCATAACATGAACTTAATAATGAAAAACAATGCATAAATAAACTGTATGAACATTATGTGATAAAGAAGATATCCTCCAAAGCATGAACTTTTTGTCAAAATGCAATGCATAAATCACACAACAGGAACATTAAAGCTACACACAGATTTGATAAGATAGAATAATGCAAAACATAATGAAGAAACATCCTCCAAAGCATGTAACTTTTGGACGAAATGCAAAGCATATATCAAACTACAAGAACATTATGTAATAAATAAAGAAAACATCCTCCAAAGCATGAACTTTTCGGTAAAATGTAATGAATAAATCAAACTTGCAAAAACGTCAAAGCTACACAAAATAACATAATAGAATACTCACACATATATGCATATAAGGACAACATACTAAAGCAGGAGTCAAGCAATCTCTCAATATCAGCTCCTCCAATAACAGTCAATGTTAATGAATTAATATTATTCTAACTCTTATAAGTTTGAAAAGTCATAAAGATTAAATCTTTTTAGTTTCCATTAAGATATATACCACATATATATAAGTCCTCTAAATCATGAACTTTTCCGCAAAATGCACTGCATAATCAACCTGCAAGAATATCAAAGCCACGTAAACAAATTTGATAGCATATATACACACATATATATGCTATCACACATAAATACATATACAAGGAAAACATACTCAGAGCAGGAATCAAGCAGTCTCTGAATATCATCTCCCCCACCAATGGCATCATCCCCCATTAATTTAGCCTCCTCTTGCTTCTCAATCTCCTTAACCCACAAACTCGCATGTATCCTCTGCTTCTTCACCCTATAATCCTTCTTCATACTCTCCACTCCATACAATAACCCTTTTGCCCCATTCTCATCCTCCCCCAATTGCTCCTTCTGCTGATTCTGTGATCTGTTTCAGGGAAACTCCATAATTTTATAGTCTATTTTACAACATGTGATTATTCCAAATAATTTATAAAATATTGAATTCCGCAAGAAAAATGTCTTTCTACAAAGTTTGAATTAGAAATTAAATTAAAAGGATTGGTGTGAATGCTCTAAATTTTCATTTAGCTTAGTTTTTCTAGAAATTCTGTACAGAAATGTTGCACATCAGTATTATCTTTCCAAAAATAGATTTCAAAAATCAAAAAGATTTACAGTGGAATTCTGGACTTACCACTCTTTCTAAATCATAAATTTCACCGATTTAATTTCTCATATTGGATCAGATATGTTCCACATCAGTGTGTTTCTGTCTCTATTTCTAGAAATTTGAGGGGAATGGAAAATTCACTCTTCAGAATTTTATTTTATTTTTATTAAATTCACCAAAATTATAAAACCCTACTTAAGTAGTTAAGATTAGTGAAAAAGATATGATTATTATAATACTTTTAAGAAATTGTATAGAAAGACAAATTCTGATTTATGCAAGTTAAATGATTTTGTAGAAAGCAAGATTTAGAAATTAAGCTTTTGTTTGTTTGCAACTTTTAANNAAAACTTAAAAAGTTGCAACCAAACAAGCCCCAAATGAGAAAGATCAGTGTGAATGCTGTGTCTGTATTTTTCTAATTTTGTAAATTAATTACCGAGATTGCTCGTATTGATTGTGCGCTCTGGTTCTATTGTTTCTTCTTTGGTCCCAATTCTCGTTCATGTCCTCGACGAAGGCCCTCGTCTCGCTGTCCACGTCAGCAGAGAGAGAGGGAGATTCCCAAGGGTCTCTAGTGGTGGGCTTGTCGGAGGGGAGCCACGCCGTTTCCCACGCATCGTTCCAGTCCTCGTCTCCACCACCGTTGGCCGCGGCGGAGAGCCGCCGGAGAGCTGCGGATATGGGGCGGAAGAGGGGGGCCTGCAGAGCGGAGGACAGTCTGCGAATTGGGTTCATTTTTGTTTTTGTAGAGAGAGAGAGAGAGAGATTAGAAGAGGGTTTTAGGTTGGAGGATTATGTGGATTGTTTTTTTTTTACTAGAATTTTAAGTTTTTTTTCTTCAATTTTTTGCTTAACAAACGGTTGAATTCTAGAGTATTTGTTTATGAAATTTTCATAGTGAATTTATTTAATATTTTACCCTAAATAATATTCAATAAAAGTCTACTGTGATTGTGAAATATGGTACCCGCCAAAATATATTGCTTTTTTAGTCTGCATTTTGCAACAATATTGCATCCCATCAAAACAAAGAGTGCTCTTATCGCAATAATGTTAAATTTAGTTTATATTTATTAAGCAACTAAATGAATACAAATATATTTAAGAATATAATAATTAAAGTTTAAGACATGTTTGAAAATATATATTTGTATTAAAAAAAATTATTTCTAGCAGAGTGATTGTAATTTTTAAATATATTATATACTATATTTCTATTATTATTCATGGAATGGCTTAACCAATATATAACACATTATTAATATGATCATACCATCTAATAAAACACTACTTTCTCCTCGTATTCAAATATCTCGAGTTTAAGAAGAAATATTACATGTTGGAATAAAAAGATTTAAAGAAAACCAAACGAGAGGGCCAATAGTAGGCCCAATAAGACTTCTGCTTCAACCCATGAGGCCCATTAAGCCTATATACAAACCCTACGACACATAATGCTGTCACTGCCTCTGAAACCCTACATATAAACAACAGCAGACGCTCTCTCTCTCTCTCTCTGCCATTTCCGTCGGTTCCAGCTGAGAGGCGAGAGCAAACATGGTGCACGTTCCCTACTATCGTAACTGTATGCCTCTCTCTCTCTCTCTATATATATATATATATATATCAGTGTTCAAATGTTTTCATTTGTATGTGATCTGATCCGCATTTTTTTTTTTTACCGTGAGCTAGTGATAAAATATTTTTTATTGCTTTAAATTCACATGATTTAGTAAATTTGTAGCACAATTAATGGTTTTCTCTCTCTAAATTGTTTTATATTCGGTGTACAGGTTTCTTCTGCATTTCCATTAGTGCTGTAATCCTATAATAGATGTGTATATATCGTGAATGTGCAGATGCACTAGGAATATTTAAATTTTGGGGAAGAAAAATTAAGTTTTTAATAGAGAAATTGTGAATTTTAGATTTTCCTACCCAAAAATCTACCTAGCATTTTCCTTGGAGATATCTAGGAACAGAAAGACGGTCGTAGAATGTTTCTGGTACCAATTTCTTATTTAACTAGTGTGAATATTCCTTTTGAAAATTTGATGTAAAGTATTGGTTTTTCCCAAATGCATTGCAGATGTTGTCATTAGAGTCCTACTGCTATTTGTATGCGTACCAATTTGAGTACAGGTAATGTGGTTTAAATAAAAAAAATTAGACATGGTTAGAAGTATAGTATTAGGTGGGTTTTTTGACCGTGTCTAAATTAAGTTGAGTTGTGATGAAAAAAGACTGAAAAAGGTTTCTATTATTTTGCATTTGGTGAACTTTACATCTGTCCTGGGAATTGTGAATTTTTTTGGAGGGTTCGAAAATATTTTTGCACAATACTTGATTTGCTGTACGTATTGAAGTTTATGTTTAGATTGAAGATACATAAATTAGAACCCTCATGAAATCTGCTTGATTTGGAGAGAAACAATAAGAAAATAAGAGAAATATTTGGATTTCCTTGCTGCATATTTACAATAAGTTCCTCGAAATGGGTTGTGGTTTCGTCAACTGATTGTACCTCGTTGTACTTGTGATATAGAATGAAGCATTTTCTACGTATATTTTGGTAGTAATGCCATTGAGAATTTGAGAGAATATTAATGCTTGCTTATTTCAGATGGTAAGACTTTTAAGAAGCCACGTCGTCCATATGAGAAGGAGCGTCTGGATGCTGAGCTGAAGCTTGTGGGAGAGTATGGTCTCCGGTGCAAGAGGGAGCTGTGGAGGGTTCAATATGCTTTGAGCCGTATCCGTAACAATGCTAGAATGCTTCTGACCCTCGATGAGAAGAACCCCCGTAGAATCTTTGAGGGAGAAGCTCTTCTGAGAAGGATGAATAGGTATGGTCTGCTCAAAGAGGATCAAAACAAGCTCGATTATGTATTGGCACTTACTGTGGAAAACTTCCTCGAGCGCCGCCTTCAAACTCAGGTGTTCAAGACTGGTATGGCCAAGTCCATCCACCATGCCAGAGTACTCATTAAGCAGAAACATATCAGGTATAACAGCTACCAAATATTTTGAATTTTGTATTTCTATTGTATAGAACTTTTAAGTTTATTAACTTCATTTTGAAATACTTATTAGAAGTGTTACTTTGTGTAATTTCAAAGCGATTTGAGTCTGTTTCTGATTAAAATGCAGTTGTCCTCATCTGCTGAGTTTTGCTCTTGTCAAATTATTTTGAAGAAGTAGAGGTTACTTTTTCTTTGTCAGTAGTTTTAGTTCAAATCAGTGTATGATTTGCTAATAATTCTTACTAATAGTTATTATAACTATATTGAAGAAGTAAAGAGTGACATTTTGTTTTTGAGTTTGTTTCAAGGTAATTTACTGCAAGGCTATTAAGAATTTTCGACTTGATAATGTGTCATATTTGTAAGCTTTATCTTGCAATCGTCCTGCCGTGTCAGAAAGTATAGCTTTCTTTGGTTGCTTTTTCTTTCGCATAGGCAAATCTTGGTACATTTCATTTCACATTACTGTTTTGGATTGTATATTTTTTTGGTGCAAAATTAGTGCGTTCTGTTTAAATTTGATTCCAGTGTCTGATTTTATCTCACTATTGTTGTAGGGTTGGAAGGCAAGTTGTGAATGTTCCCTCATTCATGGTGAGGATGGACTCCCAGAAGCACATTGATTTCTCGCTTACTAGTCCTCTTGGAGGTGGGCGTCCCGGGAGAGTGAAGCGAAAGAACCAGAAGGCTGCTGCTAAGAAAGCGGCTGGTGGCGGTGGCGATGGAGATGAAGAAGATGAGGTTTGAAAAGAATTGCAACTTATGGCAGAATTAGCAAGTATGCCCATTTTGTCTTGTTGCTCTCTTTTTTGAATATCTAGTACTCCAATGCCTGTTAATTGTTTTATTTGAAAGACCTTCATTCGGACTAGTGATTTGAATGCCTTTGTTGTCATGCTTTCTCAGCTTTGCTGCGAAGAGTTTTTGTTCATCTTAATATTAGCTATGGTACTGATATATTCTTGATGTTTGTTCTTTAATAATCTTGTCATCTTTTCTTACGTGTTCCCCTTTTCTTTTTGTTTAGTTCTGCATTTGCTAGGCTCCGTTGAATCCTTGAAATTGAAAATTTGGCAAAGGCGGCCTTGGTCAATCTTTGCGAACATTTGAGTTGTTACTTGTGGCCATGCTATATTAATATTTAAGAGAAATTGGCTATGTTTTAAGTAATGGTTGATCATGTTAATACGGTCCGATCTCGGAGCTTGTCATATAGTATATTCGAGCTGGATTGAGTCTCTGTTGGGATTGCTCTAGTATGTTTGAGCTCAATTGAACGGATCCAGCGAGAACTGTTGCTCGGAGAATTAGAGCACGTGGCTATGAAACCGAGCCAGGCCTTGATGACTGGGCTCTCGAATGGCATGTTCATCAGTTCAGTTACACCACTCATTATGGCCAATTCAATTAAGGTTTTTGTAAAATGGAGATAGCAATCGATCACACTTTCCCTGTTCCAAAATTCACAATTCTAATTAATTGTCTTTTCTAGTGATGATTTGACCAATAATGGTACTTGGTACATGAAATTGAGGAAACACCAAAAACATCGGAACAAAATGCATCATTTTTCGCTCAAAATTACTATTGAGGCACATAATAATTCGGACAAAGCCATGGTTGCTACTTCACCATATTTGAACTGAGGCTCTAATCTCTCTGTCCCTACTCTAAAAAGTGTATTCTCCATTATTGTTTCATTTCTTTTTAGTTCCCAATAAGTCGCTACTCTAAAACTCTTTATAAGAAGATTCACAATGGGCAAAATTGTGAATGAATTTGTTTAATCAGGTGTCAAAATTAATACCATCACCACAAAATTCCCATAATGACATTAAATTTTATTTATGATTCTGAGAATCCTTTCCTTGGTTTATTAATTTGTATCTTGCTAATGAATATTAATAGTCACTCATAGTTAACTTCGAAACTCTTCCTATTCTAATGGCAAACGTTTAACAGGGGAGTAATAAAATCAGGCTTTTTGGTTCTTTTGTAAATCAAATTCACCAATTGCATCTCTAGTGGCCCACAATAAAAAGCAATTTTTCAATATCATATATCCATTCTATTTTAGGAGCAAAATATGGATAGAGCGTTACAAATATGTATTTTACTTTCACAAACGAACTTAAATTACAAATTAATGAATATTACTAATTCTTCCTTTATTATGTGTGGTTTTTTCCAAATTCATAAGAGCTACTTCAAATGAAGCGGAAAAAATTTGATGTCCTACGAAGAAAGATGATCAATTTCTTGAGAAGTAATTTAAGGATCAACTGTATGCTTGTTTTTATATATGTGTTAAAAGTCAATGTTGTTCTTTATAAGGGAAAGGAAAAACTTCATAATAATGAATTTCATATTGCAATTATGGGAGCTTCGCAATGAAATTATGAGTAACGAGTTATAATGTGTTTACAAAACTAAGATTATTGTCAATGACTTGAAAAGTTACATATTTAGTACATGAATGGTGCATTTATGTTCTTAAAGTATAATTAATGCAGAATATGTGAAGAATTGTGATATTACGAGAATTATTGTACATTTTAGGTAAAAGTGAAAAAAATGCAAGTTTTTAAGCACTGATTGGAGTAAAATATGGTGAAGTGAATTTTCTGTATGCCATTGGCGAGTGTTTGAAGAAAATATGGTGTTAATGTAAATATATTTTTCTATCAAACTTGGTACAGATATGTTGATCTTTGAATTATCTTTCCAAAAGTTCAAGCAGTAATTGATTTTTATATTTCTAGCTTTAGTTATGAATTTTCTTGTGAAATAGTGCAAACCTTTCAAAATAACGCGCGAATAGACGAATCCGCAAATTAAGGGATCAATATGAATACCAAATAAAACATTGATTACCAAAGTTATAATTTTTAAAGGATTGTTTCATGATGGCCCCGGCTATAGAGGAAATAAATTAAAAAAAATCCTGATGGCCCTGGCTAAAGAGGATTTTGAATGCTCTCGATGATACTCTACTTTATGTGTACTCTCCCAAACAAATCTGCTGAGGTTCTTTGTGAATTTTTGGAAAAAAAGTACAAAGTAGGTATCGCGAACGTAAAGAAATTTGTGAACATGGAATTTTACGAGTTCATGATGATGAACAGAAAGAGTGTCTTTGAGCAGGTGGATGAGCTTCAACTCATATACTATACCGAAGGGTTGGTGGTAAATGAACATTTCCAAATTGTAAATATGATTGAGAAACTGTTGCTACCTTAGAAAGATTTCAAGAGTTACTTGAAGCATAAGCCTAAGGTAATGAGTCTGTAGGATCTCATTCAGAGGTTGAGAGTTGAGTAGGACAACCGCATATCTGATAAGAAAAGTGATATAAGGAACATGGTGTCCATGGCCAATGTGGTTGATGCAACTGGAAGTGGTACGGATAACAAGCGGAAATACTTTGAGAAGTGGAAATTGTAACACCCAAAATTCGACATATCCCGAGTATGCCACTTTCAACCAACCGATGCGATAAAACAAGCCACAACAATCATATGAAACAATTTATTAAATGGGTGGAATAAAATTAACATATTAATCTGTCTGCAATCTAAACTTAACTATAAATTAAAGGAGTTCAAATAGGCTTTATTATCAAATTTTTAGCCTTTTCAAAGTAATAGTAAACGACAAGGAAAATACATCTAGTAAATTGCCTGTAACTGTTTGAAAATTGCAAATAAAGGAGTAACTAAAGACATCCACCCGATGACATATCCCAAGTGAGCTTCACTTTCTTAGTTCTGATTTACATATCCCCTGGTACCTAGTTCTACTTGGCATTTTATAAAAAAAGACGGTACAAAAATGCAACCAAACAGGTAAGACTTAGAAAACGAATTCAATTCTAAATAAATAACAGTAACAACAATAAACAACATGAGTGTAAAATAATTATCCTTACATGCATGTCCAACAACAACGACCAAACAATCATACACCAACTGACATGAAACACAAATCATCGTCACAACCAACACGACCGACAACTCAGAATAAACATTTCCCGAGGGTTTACGTGTAAAGGCTTGTAAATAGCCCTCCCTATCCAGAGTTCCCAAGGAACTTGATCAACGTTAGTACTAAACCACTGGAATCGACATGAACTCCTGGATGGTTAAGTACCATACGACAAACCACTGAATAAATGTCCTCCCGTGGCTTATGACAGTCAAATTTCACATCGATCTTATCACATAATTGATTAATGACATGTTCATTTAAAATGCTTGCAACTATCAATCATATTCCGACCATGTCATGATAACAACATGTCATACTCAACCATTAATCAATATTATAAAGGTTTTTTTACAATTCGACTTGCAAAACATCATCTACACATCACAACCACCATTCATCTGGACCAAAGGGCACTTCTTTAGGACAAAGTGATAGTTCGTCCGGACCGAGGGTAGGTTCGTCCAGACCAACTCTTCTTTCATCCGGACGGACTAAAGGTTGGTTTAGACCAACTTCCCTTCATCCCAAATACGTTTATTCCACCAAATTTTACCCAAAATATGATAATTTCACACAATAAATTCAACGAATCCTTGGCATATACGACTAATTAATCTAAAACATAGACTTACCAATCCACAACATGAAAATTTCTTTACAATTGAAATCTTTTTTAGCAATGTACTTTAATCGGTAGCAAGAAAATCCCTGATAAAGTCTTTGAAAAGAAGCCCTAAGAGTCTTTGCTAGAGATCGACCAATGAAAATGAAACTTGAGAACAATTGATTATGAATTCGTCATCAATAAGATCAATCAAGTTTTAATCAATCATTCGATATGTACTAACAATATTGTTATTAATAAATAATCTCCCATATGTGTAATTTGTCTATCTGCTATGTGTCAGTTAATATGTGGATGTATGTAGAAATTTTCTATATATATGTATGTATAAAATCCATATCCATTTTTAAATTAACATACTTTCCAAAAATCAAATTTTTTTTTATCAAAGGAGCATTTTTGTTCAATAAGACACCAAAACAGATGATTGACTCATTCCATACTCAAAAAAATTACAAAAAATCCTTTGATACAAAGTAATTGGATATTTCTATATTAGAACATATAATCAATGCAAAATAAAGTGAATTACCATTATAATCCTTCCTAATTAGGAGTAAAGTAAAGTAAAAAATTAATAGAGATAAACTTGATCATTTGACTTTTATTCAAATGTTAAATTTAAATTACTTGAATTTGTCTGCCACATGAACAAATTAAGAGAGGAAACTATTCGTTTCCCTTCTTCCATAAAAATTTCATCTCTCTTTACAACATTATCTGTTTATTTGGTTGTAAATTTTAAACTCTATTTTATCTATTTATTTGCTTAACTAAGTCGTGCTTATTTATTATTTTAGCTTCAATAAGCTAAAAATTTTAAGCTGAATGCATTTACTTTTTTTTTAAACAAAAATAAATTGACTTATTTGCTTAAAAATTACAACCAAATTAATTGTATGTACCACCATCGTACCACTAGAACTATAACTTTTTAGTATTTCAATATAGTAATTCAATATATGGAGTATCTTGAAATATTATGTAAAAGCCACAAACATAAAGTTTAGTCCATGAACGGTTTTGATAATTTTTTGATTTTTATAAAATAAATTTGTGATTTAAAATTTGACCGTACCACGAATAATACATTAGGATAGTTAAACAACCCTTCTTCCTTCAATACAAATATTTTGTCTATAAAATTTAATAATTGATTATATTTACATCTAACTATTTCTATACTTTTATATATGATTTTTCTACATACTACTATACTACACATGTATTGACACGTAAGAAATAGAGTGATTTTTTATTATAATATTACGTTCTCTTTCATACATTTTAATACTCTTTTTCCTATGTTTCGGTGATATGTATAAAATGTCACTCCTTTTATACATATATATATGCAAACATTTACTTTGAGAAGAAATAAAGTGTTGTCAAGTAAGAACTTCCTACCTTCTTTCCTTCAATACACGACTGTTGGTAACACGTGATTCCACGTTGCTTGACAATAAATGGTAAGAAACTTTTTATGTACTAATAATATATTCACCACCTGATAAGTTTAGCGTTTTAGGTGAATATTAATTCCATGTGTGTACGTATACACCATTACCTTAATACTAATTTCCCTAACAATAAGAACAAGCATGGGCGGACCGAAGAGGGGGCAAAGAGAGGCCACAACTCCTTATAACTCCCGAAATTCCTCCAAAATATCTGTCGAAAATTAAATTTTTTTTTTCCCCCAACAATAAAAACTACATAAGCGGACCTAAGCGGACCAAGGAGGGAGACAGGGAGAGGCCACAACCCTTGTAACCCCCGAAATTCCTCTAAAATATTTATAGAAAATTAAAATTTTTTATTTCGCTTTTAAACGGTCCATTTGAAAAAAATATATATAATCTCTTATATAACTCAAGTGAAATCGACTCTTACCCATTAATCATTGGTAACTTAAGGATTATAGGAGTTAAGCACCCCCAATTTATATATGCTTCTAAGAAAAAATCACCCATCTAAATGAAAGTACCCAGCAGCTAAAAGTAAATAGATTTGGGAGTTAATTAAGCACCCCTTATTCATAACATATACACCAACTTTCTTCTCAAGAAAAAGCACCCATCAAAATGAAAGTAAATATCATCCTAACTCTAAAATAGTTGGCTTAAATCCTAATTCTAGTACATCAGACACCAAATTCTACTCAAGAAACTAAAAATGCACCCAACTGAATGAAAGCAGATATCACGCCCTACAAACTTATTCAATCTTAACAAGTTATCCCTAAGACAAGTTCTCTTCCTTACTTTGATTTAATTTGTTGACATTAATTAATATTTAACAACTTGTTTAACACCTTAATTTGTGCCAATTTGCACTTAAAATAATAATGATTATTTTTTCCACTCATAAAAATAAGGGTAAATTACACTTTTCCATCATGCAAGCTTAGCTCGTTCAGAGGTATCAGAAATTACAGTCAATCATAATAGTTTACTTTTCCTGTTAAAGACTTAAAAGCCCTTGGATGAGCTAGCTTGTTGTATTAGCTCACTCATTTTCTTTCTCCTCCCTCTGATATATGATCTGATGATACATGTAATTATAAAATAGGTACAGATCTTGGCATAAATGTTTATGTGATAATATTCCAGACTCATCAGTTTTGGAAACAAATTAAAGTATATTGTATTGCAGATTAAAATCATTCCAAAAAATCAGATCAGGCCAATTATCCAAATTAAGCTAGAATTTGATCAAACGTAAGATAATCTCACAACCCAAAAGAAATAAGCTTAGATCTTAACGAGACCACAGAAATTACAACATTTCAATTAAATTTTACCAAAATTTTCAGACGAGACCACAAAAATTCGTGTCTCCTTAAACTCAATTTGTCCGTCAATAACTTACTTCTGGCCTGCACCGGCA